>JAIFTH010000004.1:0-166237 GCA_019968535.1 Fragariocoptes setiger | reverse complement strand
AGGCAAACCGTTGAGTGCCAGCGACATCTGGCGTGGAAGCGTCAATTCTTCACACCAACCGTCGGCATTTGAATGACGCGCCACCAATTCAGTGTGAAAAGAAATAAATCTGCGGATAAATTTCCTCACAATTTGTCAGTCACGATTGCCTCATAAATGAACATTTAAGGAGTGTGTGTGCGAAAGCGCAAAGAATTTAAATAATAACCATGTGTTTCGTTTGTGTTCTGTGAGCGACAATCTTGAAAAGAAAATGCAAATCGTTAATATTATATCTGTTAATTTTCTCACAATTGACCATATTATTGTGCTATTATTGTTCGGTTGATTGTCACACCTACACGCGCGTGGGATCCGATCGAAACATAACAAACAATAATCAAGTATTGCTTGAAGCTTGGAGCCTCTTGTCGAGCAGGAGATGTCGCTGTTGCTTCGATATGTGACTCATTTGACATGGCAATCTACGCGAAAATATACTATGAGTTCACACTCTATCCTTACGTGCAACGAAGTCACTATAGACAATAGTTACCGACTGCTGAGGGCTCTCAATTTGAAGCTGCCCGCGCGAGTGGCACGTATCGAATGCAATCAGCTCGAGTCAAACGACCCCATCGAGGATAGAGTACGTGTAGCCAGTATATTGGTGCCTGGACGCAATAGGCCGTCATTGATCATTGGTTTGTTCGATGGTCACGGTGGTGGCACCACAGCTGATCTCATTAGTCGACGTTTGTTCAATTATATAGCACTATCGTTGCAACCCGATCCCAGTAGGCTGAGAATATCAAACGAATTATTAAGATCGTTAGTGTATGATCTGTATGAGTCACCATTGTCCGATTATGATGCCCCCTATTACTATCACAATTTGGCCCAATCCGAGCTCAATAGTTTAGCTGAATTTTCACGAGAAATCGACACTGGCTCCGATATATACACTTGGATTCGGGATTCGTTCAAACGATGCGACCACGATCTCTCACTCGAAATACAACGCAACCTTCAGAATCCTCATACACCCAATGAGCTAGTCCATTATTATCAATCAGCGGCCGTCAGCGGTTGCTGTGCATGTGTCATGATTTTACACGACGATGCTGGTTATGTTGCCTCAAGCGGAGATTGTCGTGCCGTCATGGGTATTACGCACCGAGGAACAGCCAAATCAATCGACAGTGATTTCAAGACGTTGGATTTAAATGACGAGCACAACTGTGATAACATTAGTGAAATCAAGCGCCTAGCTGCCGCCCATCCTCGGACCGAACAGAATACTCTCATAAGACACAATCGTTTATTAGGCCAACTAATGCCTTGTCGTGCTTTCGGTGATTTCAATTACAAATGGCCAATCGATGCAATTAGATCGTGCGGACTTATCAAAGCATTTGGTGCAAACGTGGTTCCGTCCAACTACAGGACGCCACCGTATTTGATTGTTGAGCCTGACGTGAAGAAATTTGACACGAAATGTACTTACGACGACGCTGCCAAAAGTGAAAACAACCGAGAGCAACATCAAAAACAAGTAACAGCCGTAAAATACATAGTTTTGGCCACCGATGGTTTGTGGGAACGATTCGAAAGCTCACGAGAGGTGATCAAGACTTTGTTAGCACACCAACAGCATGAATCTGTTGTCAATCCTGTTGAAACGACCCATAATGGTGTGCCTGTAACACCTGATGGCGTGACCGTTCTCGACAGAAACGCTGCCACACATCTAGTGCGAACTTCATTGAGCGGATTTCCGAATCAAGATTTGCACATTGGTCCCGAAGATTTGGCAAGATTGTATCGAACTCGATTAGAATCATTGCTAGCCTTGCCTCAGACAATAGTGCGCAATTTTCGCGACGACATTTCGTTGGTCATCGTCAAATTGTCCGATACTGATGATGATGATTATGATAATAATTCACCAAATAATGATACATCCAACAATCAAAGAGAAAATAATGAATAAAAGGCAAGATGCCCTGATGGATGTAAATGATGTTATTTTTTATTAGTTTCTCTTGTTGCAGGAAATGAGGAGGAAGCTAATAATTCATTAAAATGTTATTTAATAAAAAATATCCTGTCATTGCTTGGAAAAAAATTTACAATCTAATGTCTATAATATGTATATATACACAAAAATGATAAACATGATGTTCGGTTATGAGTTTAGATCGTCGAGATCATGTAAAAAAACTTCGTGCTCAGCTACTGGCCTCCTTTAATTTAAAGCGTATCGTCTGGGTTCGTGTCAAAGGCTGATCAATCGCGAGTGTAGCCTCTGTTGGCGTAGGGTCCGGTTGAATAGACAGAGCCAGCGTGGCTAGAAGCTTGTTTTGCCTTTTGTTTTCGTCTGTGTAGCACACATGCAGCCAACAATATGACTGCTAACATGAGCAAAAGACTAGCTAAGGAAATGGCAAGTGCAAATTTTCGCATTGACATGCAAAACTCTTGTTCGGATCTTTGTGCCGATCTATCACGCTCATCATCTGTTGATTCAGAGTCGCCCGTAGACGAAGGAAAGTCGCCACTGGGCCCTCCGCTGGTGACATTGGGCGCCGTTGAGTCAGATGTGGCTTCGGATTCGTCAACATTCAATCCTGAGAAGACTTCCATGCTCATGTCGCGTCGCAATTGGGCTGCCTGAGGTGCCAATATTTCGGCCGGTGCGGTGGCATCGAGCTCGCCGCCGTCAACATAACGCTTACGACGAACCAAATTGGATCCATTGCAATCAGGCATCAAAGTATCACAGCCTGAGTCACGCAAACATAAGCGTACGTTACATTGATAATATACGGACGATGTGTAAGGGAACTTGTGGGCCTGGAAAGTGACTGTGGCACGTGTTGCGTTAGAGTTGTACTCGAAACGAGGCATAATCTCTTCGTCGATCGGACAGCCTTCATCGTTGATGAGCGGTTGCTCGGCCCAATTGAGTCCGTCTCGCACCAGACAATTAGTGACGACCATACCGTAGACTTCTTGTTCATCAAGCGTCACCACCAGTTGCAATTTGTCACCAATTTTCACGTTCTCAGCAATGGATTGATCACTGTTGGGATTTGCGGCGCTCAATATACGCATCGAACATGACGGTATCGGTGCTGAGGCCACGATGGGTTGTGAAGTACCCAATGTCACATTGAGCTGGCTGGCTTCGTGATGTCCTCCCATCGATTGATGATCGAGCACAATTGTACCACCGTTTTGAGCGGCCAATGGATCTTGCGATTGGCCGGGCGTTTTCGCCAAAGTCTGACTGCTGCCACCGGACGTCGATGAGCCGCCCGCGCCGTGCGACGACGAAATGGTCTTCTCTTTGGTCTGATAACGACAACGAATGTGATAGCCTCGTCCTTGGCTTGTGACGAGGCGTCGGTGTGGCTGCAACATGATCGTGTTGAAATACTCGATGCCTTCGTCTACGCCCGTGCTCATGGTGTTGCACGAGCGCAAAGGTAGTGTATAAACAATGCTCGACTTGCCACTGTATTCTGACATACAAGTTGAATTTTTGCTCAGACCTTTGGGATAAATCATACCATTAAAATCTTGATTGGTGCTGATTGTCACAGTGATACTGTTGCTGTTGCATTGAATATGCACTTCAGGAACCAAGTCATAGCGTACCAGACTTGGAAACGAAGATGATGATGCACTTTTTGGCTGAGCTTGATGAACATTGTGACTTGGCTCAGCGGCTGTCAATGAGCTGGCCACTGCAATACGATTGCTGTCATTTAGCAGTTGTAGATTTACAACTTTACTATAACTACATAGTGACAACAACACAGTCACTATTGTAGATCTAAAACAATGCATATTGCTCGTGTTTTCTTCTCTATTTGCTGTTGTTGGTGTGGATATTGATGAAATTACAACTAATTATTTGAGGACACTCTTGTTTGAATGTGTTCTCGAATGAGCCTCGATTTATGAGTGCTGCCGATAACAGTTTACTCAAAAAGATGAATTCTCTGAAGTATGCTTGATAAGAGTGTATGCAGACAAGTTCCAGAATTGAGCAAGCTATTGGTTCACTATAGACTCACGCGAGACTCTCGCTAACAACTCGCTTGTCTGGTCTGACACACTAAACTTTTTTTCTTTCGCTTGTTGCATGTGTCGATCTCGCTAAGTCTGTCGTAAATGATGGCCACTCCGTTGGATTAACTGCACTTGCATACGATCAACAACGTATGCATGTACGAATGGAATTCTTCGCTTCTCGTGACTAGCTTCACTTTGGTTACCTGGCCTTGAATTATCTTGAGTATTGTGAATGCTGCCGTTGTTGTTGCAATGCTTCTCTCTTGCTGACTGCTACCCAGACAATTCAGCACTTGATGCACTACCGGACGTAATAACTTGGAAGAGTTAAAGGACAGCACACACACATACAACGATGCTTTGCTTCGACATACACTCAGGCATACACAATGGCTGCTGAAGGTGACTCAGAAAGAATGAGAACTCGCTAGCTCAACTGGAAAATCTTTTGTGCTTATTATTGGCCGAAACTTTTGTGTTATTCTGTTGTACAGTGCATTTGATGGTTGGCTGTTGCTGCTGCTGGCTTCGTCTGGGCTTTCATGGAGCCAACTGTGAAGTGAAGACAAAATGTAGGCGATGGCTGTGCGCCAGAATCGATCAGTTAATTCTGATTTTCGATTACACAACCGAATGGTGCCTGCAATGATTCGTCAATTTGTTCGTCGTTCGGTTTTAACTACAAATGCGAGTTAAAACTCTGGCCTGTTTCTCTAGTTTCTACGTGTACCAGTTGTGGTGATGTCAATTCTTTCGACAATAACAACTTTGTGCGGCTAGTTTCGATGACCTGTCGGCGAAGCATTAATGATGCAATGTCGAGAAACTTTCTTATGTTCCAACTTCTGTTGTGTTATTGTTCGATATGGCTGCAACGAACCTTGAACTTTAGATTTGATAATGCCAGATAGCTAGAGGTGTGTTGGTTGTCAAAAGTGTCTCTTCTCAGTCATGCATAGAGCTATGAAGTGTAATTTTGGTGTATACTTCTATCAATTTTGATATTACTCAACTGGACACTGCAATGTCCTCTGCTTTATTTAACTATAGAATGTCACTGTGGAAATATTTTTTCTTTTTTTTGCTAGCAAGCAAATAGTGATTCTCGGTAATGATTGTGAGGGAAGAGATGCTTGTCGTCGTTATTGTTGTTATCGCCAAGTTCGGTAGATATCGTCTCTGCGGTCTAAGTGTATGTACCTTGGATTCTAGTGGTTGTTGGTTCCAAGGCGTAACTCTCCGAGCTTAACTCCTTTCTTGCCACAACCCACACACACAAATATGCACACGCACATATCGATGGTAGCTTGCAATATGCCGCCTAAACGCGACAGGTACTTGCAACAAGCAACTGATTTGCCAAAGGACAAGTCGAGCACTGGTAGCCTTAAAAGGACAAACTTTTTGTTTGGTGTTTGGCAACGTGCACGAAACCAAACGTGCCAGTGTCTAACATCTGTCAGCGTGCACTAAAAACGTAAAATTAACTTGAGCCAATGCTGTTGATTACACTGTTATAAGCACTGTTGTTAAAGCACACCAAACTGTCGAGATGAAAACTTCTGCACACATAAACTGCATGAACTTGATCGTATGAAGTAAGACTATCTCAAACCACTAGCTTCTCACTAGCATCGGAATTGCCACCTGCGCTTATAGCTTACGCACAAGCTCTCTTAATTCAGCTCAACCAAGACAGCAAGCACGAGCACCTTTGGTAATGAACATGCTCACACGGTTCAATTAGTAGCTTATCAAGCTAAATGGAAACTGGTCTTTATCTATGTAATTGTACAGTTCATCAATCCATCATACTATACGTGAGGATGTTTGTGGCGAAAAATGGCGAACGTAAAGTCGTGCGAAAATAAGCTTATCTTTTAACAATTCATCGTTTGATTTTATTGTTCTTAATATTATGGTAACATTCTATGGAATAGAACTTTTGTGTTGCAACTCTTTTGTGGTAAAATCATTATTAATGTAAAAAGAATTGTATTCTCAATTGGGATGGCAATTGTCATGGTTTTGCATTCATTATTAGTTATTGATTTTTGAGTGCTGCTGTGGCAGATTGGTCCGATTGGATAGTGGAAGCTGCTGATGCCATCAATGGGCATTTGTCAGATTTCCAAACTATAGATATGGCAGCGACCAATATCGATAGCCAAACGACCCAAAATGCAGCAAACAAGAATGAACGAAATCGGCTCCAGAATGGCTGATTGGCATACTTCATGAGCTCCTCTTTTGTGAAACCGACACGATCTTGATGCCTGCCGCTTGCACTGGTCGGTGATTCTGGTCCAGATGAGCTTGAGACATCGATTTTAACATTGGCATCGGTAGTAGGCGTAAATTGGACCTTCGATGAAGGGCTGGCTTGTTCACTTGAGGATGAATCCATGATAGCTTGTTTGTTTGTTCGGTCCAAAAAATCGGGTCAACAAACAATGATGAAATGGTACAAACTAACAACAATATTCGACAACGATAACGACAATATTCAACGACTAAACAATTGAACAATGTTTTCCCACTTATTATCATTAGTTCTGGTGCTGCTCTCGTAGCGACAGATTTTGTGATTCGCGATTCTGGGCAAAACACTGTTTAGTTTTTTCGACAAGCTGAATTCCGCGGAGCTGGCTGCGCGGCGTACACAATCCAACGGTGTGCTCATTTCGAGACCTTGGCCACGTCCTTGGTAAGGCGATGCCATGTCTCAATGAAGGGGTGCGCTCTGCTGCGTTATTCTAGTCTAGCTCGCCTAGATCGTCACTCGTTGGTTGCAGTCATTCAGTTAGTCATAACAGAGCGCGCCGCTCGTTGTCTAGCTCGCTGTTGTCTCCAAACGATGAGAGACAAACATGCAAGGCACACGCACGCACACGCTTATCAGTACAGCACATGTGAGAAGAAAGTTGTCAAACATTACAAAAGTTAAGATCGGTTATGACAATAGCCAAATGCGAAAAAAATCTTGCGCAATGCAACGAAATTGGTGAAATACTTTAGTCCGGTGGTCTAAAAATACATGACGAACCTTTTATTTACAGACACATAATGTAAGGGCTGACCGCTTAGTAGAGCGACATTGCGAAATTTTCACGACACGTTCTGGCGTATCTTTCTGACGACGTGAAAATCTTCAACTCTAATGGTTACACGTTTTGCGTGAATTGCTGCAGAATTTGCATCTTCAAACATTTTTATCAGGAAAAACTCGGCTATCTCTTGCAGCGCTTCAACGGCCGCGCACTGCCAGCTCAACTTCTCGCCGCCTCTGACTTCAAGGGCTATCTCGCGAATGAGACGGAAAAAGGGTAATTTCTGTATGAGCAACTCGGTTGATTTTTGATAGTGACGAATCTCTCTCAATGCTACAGTTCCGGGCTTAGCTCGCTTCCTTCTTTTCTGTACACCTTCGTACGTTAAGGGTTTGGCACGTTTTCCACCAAGGCGTATGGAATTTTGTGATGTGACATGGTCAGCTTTTGAGGGTTGATTCTTCTTCACACGTACCATTCTTAAAACTTTTTTTAAATAAGTAATTTATGACATTCGAATAGTTGGATGGGTCAATTGGGGTGTCTGTTGAGTGTTGAGTAAATCAAAACAAAACTACACACGCGTTAGCCGTTGGATTCAAGCGGGCAGTTTAATGCGCATGCGCAGTCGCTCATTCGCGCGCAGTTCTAAATATTCGCTCCAACAATAACATCTAACTAAACATATCTCGTGAGATGAGGTTTTACTCGATATTTTGAATACCACATAAGAAAAGTTAATGCGCTGAGAGAGAACCACGTGATGATATAGTTGAGGTGCTCATTGCGGACAGTTACTTGAGTTTGACCACCGATTGGTCCTTCTCCCTTAGTCAGTGATTCGGTGACCTCAAGATAGATCGGTGCGGTTTTTAAAGCCTTGGCCATTGCCTCGATGTCACGCACAGGCCATTGGTCGGTGTTTCGTTGATTTTTCATACCAAATTTAGACGACTTATCACTAGACCTTATTATTCCTACAAAATCTAAAGTGCGACCCCTCAATTTCTCACCATTGTCTCGCTGATTAGACGGCAACCATCCACGATTGATAAGGATACGGAGATTCGTTTTGTCCAAAATGAATGGTGTAACAACATTTTGGCCAATGTTGGGCTGATGTGCTGTTCGACCACGCTGAATGGCCTCATCATTCACAAATAGACTACGAGGCTTCAAATAAATCTGAGGCGCGTCATTTTTACCATCGCCGAGGTCGAAACGACCACGTACCCTTGCACGTCGATACTCTAAATCATTTAGATCCGAGATGTTGTTGATTTTGAGCAGATCTATAGGCTCAGTGGTGAGTCTATCGTGCAGCTCTTGAATGAGATCCAATTTCCACTGTCTCCGTTGTACTTGCCATACTCCTAGCCCAAATGAAGCTATCGGGAAGGATAACAATAGATATTTAGTCGCCATGTGACAGTCTTGTGACAACACTGACTCATAAAAAACCGATTTGCAGTTGCAGGATGCGATGTTGTTTCCTGCGTGTCGGCGATGCGCTCTGCATAACATCTGCGCATATTTCGCTCAGACCGTGAGCCTCAGAACATGCTGTGTGGTGACTAAAGCTTTATTTTTCAAAAACTCCGACATAATACTAGTGTGGTTTCACTCAAGGAAATCTAATTGAGAAATATCACTTTTTGTTGTCTAATCTCTTAGAGTCAGAATTATTATCCAGCAGCATTAATGATGGCTTATTCGTCGATTTTCATCACCGGCGCAAACCGTGGTATCGGATTAGAATTTGTCAAACAGTATGCCGCTTTGGCCTCAACGAAATTGATTTTTGCCACGTGTCGTAACAAATCTAAGGCTATTGAGTTGACACAAATTGAATCGTCGAACCCAAAAGTGAAAGTCATTGAGCTTGAAGTAAAAGACTACGATAGTTATCCTGGTGTCGTCGATCAAGTATCAGCCGCCGTTGGTAAGGATGGACTCAATCTCCTCATCAATAATGCTGGCATACATATCAAAGCCGACCTTCACGATGCGCGCGTTAACGATATGATGGAATCGTATGAAACTAATGTCGTTGCACCTCTCATGTTGACGAGAGCTTTTCTTCCTCTGCTGAAGGCCAGCGCCAGCTCAGGCAAGAAAACAATAGTGTCCAACATCTCATCCAAAGTAGGTTCTATTTTCGAAAATACAACCGGTCAGATGTACGCTTATCGCACCAGCAAGTCCGCACTCAATCAGATTTCTAAAAGTCTATCAATTCAGTTGAGGCCCGACAACATCATTGTATTGTCTGTGCACCCAGGTTGGGTACTTACGGATATGGGTGGACCGAATGCTCTCATTGATACGAAAACTAGCGTCGAGAACATGATCAAAACACTTGAAGACGCAGACGAATCTCAAGCCGGTCTTCTATTAAATTATGACGGAAAAGTTATTCCATACTAATCGGTGACATCCCAGAACTTAAGTTCTGATCAACGTATTCAAACACCTGCGTTTTATCTGAGGAAAACTTGTGCCACTACATTCTCTAACAATGATAACTAACGTTCTTCGTCACCGCCAGCGAAGTTAACGACCATATGGGAAGGGGCTTAACCTCATGGTCTCACTACTGGACATGGTCTCAAAATTATGACGGCAAATGAGGCAGAGACAATTGAAAAATCATTTGTACCCGAAAAAGCCCTCAAATACCAAAAATAAAATAGTTGAACATGCCTCTAAATTTCGGTGTACATAGCATTCTGAACACTTTTTTCACAAATTCTCAGCGCGTCCTGCTCCAATTGGCCCATTAAGGAGGCCAGTTCTTGGCAACTTGAGAATATAAATTGATTGTTTTCCTCAGTATATTCTGTTATCTGCTTCAGGGATAAACACTTATCAATGATTCTTGGGCCATGAGTTATTAGCTGTGGGCGCAACGCCGATCCCACACCTGCTCTTCTTGTTGACAACTCGCACATATCTACATCTTTGTAAACATCACGGTATTCACCTTAAGATGAGACTCTAAAGTAAGATTGCTCATTGTATTTTATGACATTAAATCAAGAACTGTACATTGTGTGGGCTGATGGGCCACGATGACCACCGCCACGATGACCGCCACCACCGCGGTGACCACCACCTCTGTGATTACCCTCGAGATATCCACCGTCGCGATTACCACCATCACGAGTACGTCCATCACGGTTACCTCCGTCACGACGACCACCATCACGATGACCTCCGTCACGGTGACCACCATCACGATGACCTCCGTCACGATGACCTCCATCACGGTGACCTCCATCCCGGTGAGCACCATCACGGTGACCTCCATCACGATGACCGCTATCGCGATGACCACCTCGATAACCTCCGCGGCGCATGTGATGAACTCCGAATGTTTCAGCATTCATTTGGCGCTCCTTTCGCCAGTCGGGTTTGTTCATTTTTCCTTGCGCTTCACAACTTATGCTGTCGAAGAACGAACGAGATTGATCATAATATTTCTCAACTGGTCCATTAGATGTGTCGCCAAAGTTTAAGTCGTTAAACTTTCCATCGAGCTTAATAAATTCTTCATTAGCTTTGTCGAAGTCATACTCTCCTTCGAATTTAGGAAGATCTCTGCGTGGTGGTCTCTCGGAAGAACGGCGCCTCATAGGAGGACCGCGTCTGAAGCCACCACGTGTCCCTCGACTATTTTGATAATATGATGATGGCCTGTGATCGTCGTGATGGCCGCTTCGGACTGAGCTTAAACGGTTATTTACGGTTGAAGTTCCGTTTCGACGGTCACCACCGCGTTTATCATCGTGGTGCCTACGCTCGCATGCTCCCTCTGACGCAACAGGAGAAGGAACAGGGCTCTTGGGCTTTTGGGGTATAGTCGGGGCCGCTGCCGAGGTAAGGTTTGCGCTAAAGGTGGCTTGGGTGAGTGGAAGAGACGGCATCGAATGCTGTGCTCGAATTATAGCTGGGTCAGTAAGACCGGGTGGCTCAGGACCATCAACACGAAGATCTTTGACATCGCTCGCGCGAAAAATTATAAAATCGTAGACATGTTCATTGCCAGGTATGAAGTTTGCTTGATTAGTGACACGGTCCTCGGTTCCATAGGAGCGTACCTTTGACAAAGCTATTGTAGATTCCTTGGGATCAATGGAGTGCAATATACCTTCGTAGCGAATGTCACACTTTGATATTAGACTGATTTTGCAGCCCAGAAATGGTACGTCAGACATTTTGGTAAGGGGAATATTCTATAATTATAAGTAATATTTATCATCGAGTATTTGGACGCGTTTGATATTGTATTTGGCCGAACGTTTCCAAGGATGCGTGAGCACGGTATTATTAGTCGAATCACCGGAAACAGGGGGCGTGGCAGTCATGTGGCGCGCAATTTTCGAATATTTTTCCCAGAAAGAAACGATCCACGATACCCTGACAGCTTGAATGCCCAATAAACAGTGTGCTGCCTATGCTGATACAGGGTGAAGCAATTGCTACTACGGTAGACTTTGCGCATTGTAAGATTGGGTGTAAGTATTCTTTCTATCAGGTTAATATCACATTTTCGCAAGTAATAATTGCTCGTGGATCTTGGTGAAATGCACGCACAATTCAGCTCGGATACAATCGTGGCAATAGCAAAAAGTCAAAGACATAACTTATTGCCATTGAGAAAGAAATCTGTGAGCAAGAAGCTTTTTTTACATCTTCGGGTTCTCGCCATAACATGGATCGTGTCACCCTGGATCATCGGTATTCGATAGCAGTCAATTGGATTCGGGTATCCCACGATACATCGTGAAACGCCCTTTCTCATCAAGATAAGATTTATAAACAGATTAAAACATGGTTAGTGGCGATACAGTCCTATACTACTTTTTGTACGTCATCAGATTGTTCATGTTATTGGCTACACCTCAATGCCTATTCAACTTCCTAGGCTTGATCTCGTTCAACCCATTCCCGGGAAAAGTCACCCTCAAGCACGATGATAAAACTAGGCCATTTATATGTATCAGAGTGGTTACGCGTGGCCTCTTTGCGGATCTCATACGAAATAATGTTAGGCGCAATTTGCAGACATGTATCGACAGCGGACTCGACAACTTTGTGATTGAGGTCGTTAGTGACAGAGACATCACTGATTTGAATGACTCTCAAAATGTCAGGCTTCTAGTCGTTCCAAAAGATTATCGTACATCGACAGGTGCATTATACAAGGCAAGAGCTTTACAGTATGCCCTTGAGGATAAAGTTAGCCAACTAAATGACGGCGATTACATTGTTCATTTAGATGAAGAAACACTTCTGACCGAAAATGTCATCTATGGCATTCTCAACTTTGCAAAGGAGGGAAAGTATGACTCCGGTCAAGGTCTTATAACCTACGCTAACGAGGAAGTAGTCAATTTGATAACAACTCTGGCCGATTGCTTTCGAGTTGCCGACGACTTAGGAAAGATAAGATTCCAGTTTCGTGCATTTCACCGTCCACTTTTTGGTTGGAAGGGCTCATTCATAGTGAACAAGTATACGGTCGAAAAAGACGTCTCATTCGATCATGGCCCAGATGGGTCAATAGCTGAAGATTGCTACTTCTCGATGGTAGCTTATAAAAAGGGGTACAAGTTTCAATTCATTGAAGGCGAAATGTGGGAAAAATCACCATTCACAGTAAGTGACACTAACACGCGTTTTTCCGAACTTACTATTTTGTTCCTCTTATTGAAGTTCCATCTTAATCTCATTTTTGCAGGTTGCTGATCTCATCAAACAACGAACTCGTTGGTTACAAGGTATATTTTTGGTTGTACATTCGCGCAAAATTCCCATCGTCAACAAATTTTTCTTAGCAGTGTCGCTATATGCGTGGATGTCAGTCCCACTTATCACGTGCACCTTGATATTGGGACCGATATATCCGATGCCAGAAATTATTTGGCTAAATTCCATTACAGCTTTCAATGGTGTCGTTACCATGGGCATGTTCCTATTTGGTGTCATGATAAGTTTCAGAATCAAGAGGGTCGGAGTGTCCCGATTATTCGTCTATCTAGTAGGCACAATAGTTATATTACCGCTTTATGTTTGCATCGAAAACATTGTAGTCATCTGGGGATTGTTTAGTCCGAAACACAAATTTTATATTGTTCAAAAAGAAACGAAACCTAAGATCGATGTTTGACAAGTATGAGAATCTCAATAGCAAAATCCGTTCATGTTAAACTTGTTATATTGCGTTCCAAATCATGCGATATATTCCGATGTTCATCATGCTCTCAAACTATCGATTTCAGTGAAAACGTAGTGTAGCTAAATAACTTATTAGAAACCGTCTCGATAGTCGATCGTCATATTGACGATCGAATCACGCGCGTTGATGCTCTCGCGCATACTTGAAATAATGCACTGTTGTACTTAGTTAGACCGCCGTGCATTTAGTGAAGCCAAGTGCCGTGACATTTACTCGATGTTTCTCGTTTCAATAAATTTGCTTACAAAATCAACTACTCAACTACAAAGATTCAACTGAGCTCAAACAATTAGAATCTTTCTAAAGTCAATATCATCAACGTCATGGCAAAAGAACCAATTCGTGTCCTTATCACTGGCTCAGCCGGACAGATAGCCTATTCTCTAATACCAATTGTAGCGCGTGGTGATGTTTTCGGGCGCGATCAACCACTAATTCTCCATTTATTAGATATACCACCTATGAAAACTGTTTTAGATGGTGTTGTGATGGAAATTGAAGATTGTTCGTTTGAATTAGTTAGAGATATCGGCGCTTTCGTTGAAGAGGCTGCCGCCTTCAAGGACATCGACGCGGCCTTTCTTGTTGGATCCATGCCACGCCGTGAAGGCATGGAGCGTAAAGAACTCCTGGCCGCCAATGTCAAGATATTCAAATCTCAAGGCAAAGCCTTGGCTGACTATGCCAAACCTAACGTCAAGGTTTTGGTGGTAGGCAATCCGGCTAACACCAACGCACTGATTGCGTCCAAATTCGCTGCGCCTAAATTGCCGGCCTCGGCATTTTCTGCTATGACTCGTCTCGACGAAAACAGAGCGCGTTATCAGGTGGCCAAAAAGAATGGCATCAAGAATGTCAACGATGTGAAGAATGTCATCATTTGGGGTAATCATTCATCGACCCAATTTCCGGATGTAAGCTCGGCAACTTGCAATGGTCAAAAGTTACCATTCACAGGCCATGATGAAAGTCTGATAACTCTCGTTCAGAAACGCGGTGCCTCAGTGATAGCAGCGCGCAAATTGTCGTCTGCCATGTCAGCGGCCAAGGCTGCCGCCGACCACATGCACGATTGGTTTCATGGAACTTCCAACGCAGTATCAATGGCCGTGCTTAGCGATGGCCAGTATGGAGCTCCCAAAGGAGTATTCTTCAGTTTCCCTGTGAAGATTTGCTCAAAATCACGCGAATGGTGTGTTGATGAAAGCTTCACCCTGGACGATTTCGCTAAGAAGAAAATTGAAATCACCGGACAAGAGCTCCTGGAAGAGCGAGACGAAGCTCTTAAGGCCACAGAATAATTTACAGCTAATTAGTTGAGTGATAAATTATGCATTGTAATAAGAGTTGCCTAGATTCGTTTACGTTGTGTGTCGGGAAAACACACATGTCTACTGGTAGAATCACCAAGGCTATGAACACACTATTGCAATCAAAGTTATGCATGGGCTTTGAAAACAAACAAAGTTAGTAAAGGATTTACACAGACTTTATTTAAATATAGTTCATGCTTGAGTCTATAACTCGGTAATACAAATTGGCTTAACAACAACAGCAGGTGTGGAATTGAACTGATGGTCACTTACAGCAGTGGGAATCTCTGCCGGAATGGTAGGTGACTGAGAATCTATGCTTGTAAGTGTTGGCACTGTTGGACCGCCCCTAGATGACTCGTATGACTGCGGCACCGTCGGGGCCTTGACTGGTATACTTTGGGGCGGCAATTGGGAACCGTGTCGGGTGTGGTGGCTTGAGCTAGGTGTTTGTCTGGCACTTGGTGCATTGGATTGCAGCAGCTGCTGTGGCTGCTGAGTAGACGCTGAGGTGGCCGCGGCTGGCACGTTTGTAGGACCTGTGACAGAGTTCAAAGGAGTATGTTGTTGTGACTGTTGTTGTTGTCTTTGGCTGACGCCTGGTCTCTGGCGAGTTTCTATGCGACTTCGGCGACTCGCAAATCGTTGCGACGGCTTTCGCTCGAATGTCGATCTATTGAGGGCGTCGATAGTTTGTTGTCGATCCCTCAACATAGTCGATTGGAACTCAGTTCGACCAGAATAACGAAATCTGCTGCCCATACGAACAAAGTTCTGCTTGCCATTTGCTTTTCCTGCGGCGGGTGCAACCGATGCAGATTTCAAGCGATAGAATGCATGATGCTCGAGCGCACACTGTTTTGAATGTAAGAGTCGGAATGAATGATATTTGGTTAGATTCACTTCATTCTATATGAGATCCCTAAGTTTCTTATTTTCGTAGTTTGAATATCATCGTACTAAACTTACCTTCCACAAGTGCTTGCATGCTCTCACTGTATAAAGACTGAACACAAATATGTGCTCTTGCTCACGACCTTCATCGTCGTCCTCAACAACAATGAAGGTTAACTTCTTGCCTTTGAAATCCAATTGAGTTATTTTAGGCCAGAAGAAAAGGCCGATCTTTTTGAGTTTCTGGAAAACAAGCACGCCGCTTGGTGTCAGACCCAAGCTGTACTCTTTGCCGTCCTTGCCTAGCACCGTGTGAGTATCGACTCCGTACATTTCGAGCCATTTGGCTTTGTTGAGATAGGCTCGTTCAGCTTCAGCCGAACTCATGTGCACAGGTGCAATTGTGCTAATAGAGGACGATATCGATGAGGTCGTACGGGTGCTGCCATCAGAATAAACAGGTCCATTAATTGCTCTGGCCGGTGGCTGGTCTCCACTGGCAGTGCTCGCAACAGGCGGTTGGCCAGGCTTCAAAGCTCGCCAATGATCTAGGATAGCCTTCTCAAGTGTCTCTGTTTGATTGGGCACAAATCTAAACTCTGATATGAAAGCATCGTTGTGTTCGACCTCGTCAAAGTCACCAAACTCTGATTGTAATGCCAGTGCCGACAATTGGGCTGCAACTTCGTCAGAGCATGGCAGTTTGCCAGTTAATATATCATTTTTTAACTGCAAGAAAAACAGATATCGGGTAAATTCATCCTTAAGTTTGTTGGGCTCCGACGAATAGAATTTCACTCTCAATCTAAACGTATAGGGTGGTCCAATTTTCACTTGCTTCTTGATCAATTTTGTGTGATCTAACCAATTCTGTTGTGATTGCGTGTCGGTGTATTGCAAACCAAAATAATCACTCTCGACGGTGAGATTGATCTTGGAACACAATTCATCGAATAGTTCGCCACCTAATGAGGTCTTTTTGATGTAAATTGTGCAATCAGTACCGTCAAGCAGTAGAATTTTACAATGTAAATAATTTTTAGGGTTGGCGGGTATTACTGTTCCTGAACTGTCAACGTTGGGATTGTAACCGGGGACATTGGCCGACAAATGAATATTAGACTTATAATTTTCGTTGACGCCACCTGAGCTGTCGGTGGCTCCTTTACGATTATTGTTACTGATCACATGTCTACGTGAGCGACCAAATCGGCGCGATATAAAGCGAAACATTTGATCAAAAGACCAATGCTTCAATTGAGATTGTTCGTCGTCACCGTCGCCGCCGATTTGATCGTAATTTTGCGCCGCTTTCTGTCCGCTAATGTAATAATTACGATATCGTCGCGATCCAAATGATGGCAAATGTATGTGTGATCGTCCGCCGCTTGATACACTTTCGCTAATCACCTTGTCAGTGGCGTCATGTGGTTGTGATTTTTGTTGCTGTTTGTGTGTCATTGTTTCTGCCTTATTATTAGTATTATTGATATTATTAGTTTTATTGGTATTACTGTTGATATTGCCATTCTTGTGTACCTGCTGATGACCTGTTTTGTTGTCTTTGTTCTGGTTGCCACTAGCTAGCGCCTCGTTTGAGCGCAAATGCTGGCCACTTTTGGCGTTCGAGCGTCCTGATTCATTTTTAAGTTGCTCTTGATGCGGATGTTGTGATAGTTTTGTTTGCTGTTGATTCGATTGTGATTGTTGCTGATGTGGTGGTGGCGGCGGCGGTGCTAGTAGTGGTGCTGCTGGAGGAGATAATACAGGTACCATATTGTTGCTTACAATATCAAGAGAAAACGAACGCCGATGCTCGTTGTTTGTTCCATTTGAATGTGTCGTCTCAAGTCTATTGTTGTTGTTGTCTCCCTTGTGTGTATTGAATGAATTGGAATTGATTAATTGTTGCGTGTTCGAGACAACTAATTCATTAACATGCGATTCATCGTCAAGATCCGTATCGGCTGGCCAAATCGCTGATGTTCTACTTTTCGCTATGTTAATATAATTGTTGTTACTATTATCGTCCGTAAGCATTAACGGAGATATAACGGTGGCATTAAGAGCAATTTGTTGTTTCTCAATTGATTGTTCTCTATTATCCAAACTGATGCCGGCTATCGAATGCGACAGTTTATTCTTCTGTTGCTGCTCTGACAACAGGTGTTTGTGTTGCGTCGCTGTGGCTCGTTGTTGTGGTAGCTGCTGTTGCAGTTGTTGTTCTTCTCGCTGTTGCTGTTGTGGTCGATGTTGTGTCGAGCTTGAGCTGGCAAGCGACGTTGTTAAGTTTGTGTTCGTCGGAACACTGAGATTGCTGGCCAGGGTACCAATGGTGGTTTCAGAAAAGCACGCTGTCGCTTGTGTTGCTAATTTCCATTGCTGACTTTTATCATCTTCATCATCGCAATCAGCAATGTATGCAGCATTATTATTATCACCATTATTACCACTATTGCATTGTTTTTGCTGTTTGATGTTACACGTCTCGAGCGTTGATGTTGTAGTTGTAGTTGTTGTTGCTATCGTTGCTGAATGATTGCCGCTGTTCGAATGATGATGATGTTGATGATGAGTATCACTGCTAAACATTGCTTGTTGAGATGTCACTTTGGTGGCATTAGCTGTAGCTATGGCATTAGAATTAGTCGTCGAAGTAGTGGTAGTAGTTGCTGTTGTTGTGATGGCGGTGGTGATTGCGTTTGAAGTCACACTTGTGGCATTCGTAGCATTCAATGGTTGCCAATGCAACGGCACCACCGGCGCATGTACGGCAATATCTCGAATGGTGGCACCAATTGTTGATGATGGTCGAATTAATTGTGTGGCTGGTCGAATTTGGTCGCAATTGTTTGACTCGTGTATTGTTTGCTGTTGTCGCTGTGATTGCTGCTGATGATGATACGATCTAGGGCGGCGATAATGATATGATCGTGGCAAATGTGAAGTGCAAGAAGCAGTGGTCGTACGCATCACAGCGTCCGGCGGTGGGATTTCAGTTAAAGCAAATATTGGTATCTTGCTGGCAACAACTGATGTCGTAGCAATAGTTGCCTGCTGCTGCTGATGTCGATTTTCATGTGACTGAGCTAGGGATTTGTTGGCCACTTGTTGCTGTTGGCTTTCTTTAATTGAGTGCTGGGCACGATCTCGGGCTGCCGGAACAGGGACCACTATAGCGGCATGACTGGCATATTGATTGTGTTTGTTGCTGTTAGTGTTGTTGACATTGCTATAGTTATTATAGTTACTTGCAGAGCTGCTGCTCGATGATGATATGATAGACGTCTCGATGAGACGTGCGGCGCCGGCAAAGCCGTTAGCTGCGCCGCCGTCCTTTGCGCAATCCCTCAGATTGTGCATTCAAGAGCTTGTTGTGATTCGATACTACGATGGTGATGATTGGCATATGATGCGTCTCACTCTCTTGCTTGTACAACTCGATGTGTCACTCGCTCACTAACTCTTTTACTGGTACGTGCGTGTGTGTCAATCCGTGTTGTCAATGAGTTACGTGCGTCACTCAATCGATTATTCCGTTACTCAAGACTCTGGCTTCTCTGTGGTTGGCATCGAGTTGCACTAATGAGTTGTGATGTGCCAATTATGCGACCACGTATGAACTGTGTCGATCGATGTTGCATGTACTTGTTGTTGTTGCTGCTGCTATGAAATAAAGTCCAGAGATATTCGGTGTTTAGTGTTAGGTGCTCACCACAACTGTTGATCAGTGTTTATTGATGGTTGCTGTTGTTGTTGTACATGAAAATCAAGTGCTCAGATTCAAGTGTTGTGCTCCTAATGACTGTGCTTATGTAACAGTGCAATATTTTTTTTTCACTGTAATCTCATTAATAGCGGTCAATGTGCATTTGGTGGGTGCTCGACGTCGGCGATACAATAAGATTGCTAGGCGCCGTAGGCACAATAATAATTCACACTCGAACGTCGTCGTCGTCGTCGTTTCAGCACACAACACGTTGATAAGTAAAACGCTCACATCACAATATGAAATGAAATGAAAAGATGCAACAGCAACAGCACAATTTGAGACTTCTATTCTTTTCTTCTTTGGCTATTCTGTTTTGTGTGTCCGTGTGTGTGTGTGTGTTGCTCGATCTGGCAGCATACAATGCACCCAATGATTCGATTGCGGAAATGTTACGCTGTTATTGTATGTGCACTATCGACGACTACACCTGACGACTAACACTGCCACTGGCTCCAAGTGCCACTGACCATAACGTTTTGCTTGCTGACCAGCAGGCAAGAGCATAACTGCAGAGAAGCAACAGCAACGGCAGCTACACTGTGCATGGGTATTTGCTACGAAGTTGTACTAAGATTTTGACCATAAAAGTAGTCGCACTTAGTTTGACATAGCACAGCACACCGCAGCACCGTACAGCAATTGTGAGCGTGAGCACCAGCAACAAACAACACTTGTTGGAATGAGACTGGGCACTTGTTGTTGTTGTTGTTGCTGTTGTTGCTATTGCTGTGGCAGCAACTTGTGGACGAGCAAGGACGGCTGCTGCGTTTGTTGCTGCGCCAAAGAGTGCAAATATACATACAAGCACACGCACAAACTGAAGCACTCTGCTTGACCACCAGTCGAATTCGAAGCCAAGGCCGATGCTCTCTGTTTAAATGAAGCTAGAGCCAGGGCTAAAGCAATAACCAGCTGCTAGTGCATTGCCATGAAGAAAGGCTTGTTCTATCCTTGCTTGCTTGTGTGTGTGTGCATTTGTATGTACATTGAGAATCCGTGCATACACATATTTGTGAGGTTTAAGCAGCAGCAGCCTGTAGTCGCAGAATCTCGCTCTTTCGTTCGTCCTTCCGTCCGTCCATCTCGGTTGTCTGCTATTCTCGGTTGACTACCAATGACCATGGCAATGTTCAGTAGCAGAAACAACAGCGAACTAAGGAATGGACTAGCGAGCCAGTGAGCGAGAGAACGAGCATCGTCGTCATCGACAGCAACGAGCAAGCGGCTTCGAATGCTTTGATGCCATTGCCTGTACGTTATTGCTGTACAAACTTGTAGCTAATCTATCGAATCGAATCGAATCGAATAGAATAAACAATTGAAAGAGCGAACCAGAGAGCGAAGAAAACACAGCAAACAACACACGACATGACGATGATGAGTCCGAGATCGGGGACGAGGACGAGGACGACAAAGACGCACCACATTCGTTTCTTTTTGCTCTTATGTTTCAACTTTGCAAGCAACATTCAATTTTGGAAAGTTCAACTTTTGGCACACGAATCGCATATCGAGCTTTCGTTGCTTTTGTTTGTTTGTTCATATGCTTGATGCTTGCTATTTGCCAGTCTGTCAGCGTGCCTGTTGTCATCAGTGTATCACTTCGTCTGTCCGTCCGTTCATCCGTCTATTGTGTGAATGTGAATGTGCATGTGTCTGTTGTTGTTGTTGCTGAATTTCCGTCGTCCAATACCAACTAGCGAGCAAACAAACAGCAAGAGACAACTTGAGTCGTTTCGGCAACAACGAGAGCCTTGAGCACTGATAATGACAGCTTTACTAGCGATAGTCAGTGATGGCAGCAATGTTAATGGTGTTGGATTGATTGTTGTGATGTTTTCACAATCATAATCAATCCAATACCAACAAACTTGCAACGTTCATAAAACTCTGAAACAACTGAACATTGCACACCTGATAACGCCAACATTGTTAGATAATGCCACTGATAACGCCTGCACAAATACATACACATTCACATGCCAACCAAATGAGACAAGGTGGATATGTGTGCGTGCGTGCGTGTGTGTGTGACGTTCCATTCATTTATTCGCTCCTACAGTTATACAGCAAGTAAGCGAGTGAGCCAGTGAACGGACACAAAAATTCGTGCATAAGTTCGACCCTTGTGTGAGTAACTAGTGACTGGCGTAACCCGCCCACTTGATGTAAACGTTGTTATTCTCATACAGTGTACTGGAACTCTCAAGGATGAAATGTTCCCGTGTGCTTCGACATCTAACAGCCAACAACCAACAGCTAACAAGTAACAAGGATTGATATTTCATTCATTTGTCGGCGTTAGTTTATGTTGAGCTAGATGTTCGACTCTAGTATCCAACTCGACTCGACTCGATTCGATAAGATTGTGTATTGGATTGGATTCGTCAAGTGAAGTCAAGTCACGCTGTGTGACCAACGTTACTCGCACTGAGATTCACAACGTGAGAAATAACGCCGTGAGTTTC
Source organism: Fragariocoptes setiger (assembly GCA_019968535.1). Taxonomy (NCBI): domain Eukaryota; kingdom Metazoa; phylum Arthropoda; class Arachnida; order Trombidiformes; family Phytoptidae; genus Fragariocoptes; species Fragariocoptes setiger. The sequence continues at coordinate 144,437 of JAIFTH010000004.1, read as the reverse complement.
CTAACTGCAGACTTGACCGTTAGTCGAGTCAGTCACTTGTTAGTTAGCTGGAAGGAAATTTGCATTCTTTTACATCGAAAAAGTCAAGTGTTGCTAGTCATAACATCTTTACTACCGATTCCGATTCTGATGCTTATTCTATTCTTGCATTCTATCAAGCTGGCTGGATTTCTCTCATGCACCAATTCGCTTAAGATAAAGTAGAAGCTGAAGTATCAATGTGTGTGTTTCGTTCGATGTGCCACTTCTTGTCGTTGTCGTTGTTGTTGCTGCTGCTGTTGCTGTTGTAAGCTTAATCTTGAAACTCTAATCATAAAACTTTTACTTGGACACGCCAAGCTGTCGAGATATTGAATAAATTCCGTTGTTGTTTAACACTAAACACAACGGAACATACATTTACATACACAGTTGCACACAGTACAGTGAGTGTGATACAGTGTTGCAAACCTGTTGTAGTTGCTGCTGCAAACTCATATTCAAACCCGTACAATATAAAATGTATGCACTTTAAGCCGTGACCTTTATTAACCGTTACAACGGCGACCATTCGCACACAGGTATGCACTGGGAACACGATGCTGATATGAAAGACGAGTTGATATGATCATGATCGCCATCGTCGCCCTCTCCGTCAATAAATGAATACAATCGATACTATATTAGACTATTAGACGTCTATTGATCATTGATGGCACCATTGAGCTAACATAATGTTAGTAACATTCAAGCTCTCATGTTGAGCCCATGTTGGAATATCTGTAAGTTTAGTTTTTAAATGCCATTGTATGACACATGGGAATAATATTTCGACACTTTTTATTATCGACAATAGAATATCAAGAATGATTTGTTGCACAGTAAAAGTTATTGCTTTTATTACGTTCTATACCTGTCAACAACAGGTCGATAGCTGTCCACAGTTGAGAAAGGAAGCTCGTCAAGTTGTCGTCAACATAGGCCTGGCCGGCCACAAGGAACACTTGATACTAACACAACTATTTTACACTAACAATAACAATTAAACTTGGCTGCGTTGATGTCACTTGCCTACACAATGTGCAATATGCAGTTTTGATGTGGCAACTGACAATACGATCTCATGTTGTTGTTGTCACGACCTCTTGTTATATATACTCATCAGTCAGTCTATAGTCGTAGCTTGTAATAGTTTGCTTTTCATTTTGAACAGTTCAAAAAGTTTAGCTTGACAAAGTTCAACGAAGAACCAAATAGTCAATGTCAGTGCTGATAAATTGGCCACCAGATGTAATTGCGCACACATTTCATGTTGCGTCGTTATTAGACCGTTATTGGCAACATTAAACTACAAGTAGACTACTGGCCACATTGCGTCACCGAAACGTCGAACTTGAGTCGTACGAAGTCGAATATGTCGAACGATTGAGAGCGAGCAGAAGAAGCAACAGCTCGAGACTTAGTCGGCTCTGTCTCTCTTGCTTGTAGCTTGCACAATCTCCATGCTATACAGATAGTTAGATTGTGGCACAATTAGTGTAGAACTCCAAATTGCCCCTCTGTGTGATTCTGTACACACACGCACAGGCGCAGCTATAGAAGTAGCTGCAACATGCCTAAGTAGTTAATGTAGCAATAACAAAACAACAACAGCCCGCAGGTCAAGCGAGCTATCTAGGGAGAGAGAGAGCCTGCCAGTCAGCAAGCAACAACCATATCTGGATTGGATAATCTTTCTTTCTTGCTTCATTTGAATTTCTACTGACGGCTTCTAGCCGAGCTAGCGACCTGCCGACCGACGGCACCCGCGGCCTTTGTGTACGTAAGTTGAGTTGCATCTTGCTCATTTTGTATTTAATCGGTGCTCCGGTGGCTCTGTGAATCGAGCTAGTTGCTAGTTGGTTGAATTGAGTCAAGTCAAGTCGAGTTAAGTTGAGTCGAGTCGAGTGGCCATCGTTCAGTTTGATTAAAAATTCTTCGACTGACGACGACTGACATGAAATTTTGTAATATGAGCATCTTGAGTCCCTTGGTCAACATTGCTTGCTGCTTGAGATGATTTCGAGAAGAAAAGAGTGATGCTCAAAATGGGCATCGCTCTTGGTAAAAGCGGATCATCGCGTTCGTCACTTGAAACTAACACAAACTTTAACAAGTGTCTTTTATTCTTATGCAAAATAAAATATTCTTCTCTCCTCTTTTCTCTTTTCTTTCTCTTTGATCTTGATTTATTTTTTGCAACTTCTTCTCCTTCTTTCTTCTTTTTTGAGTGATTCTGTTTTTCTTGTGCTGTTTCATTACAAATTCTAAAAGGTAAGAGTGTAGAAGTGTCTCTGGAGCGGTGTCGTCATTTCGACACCGTTGTAACTTTAGCCCTGAAATAATTGCCTCTTCGCGTGTCATTTTAAAAAACCTACTCCATACTAACATTCTATATCAGCTTAGATAGCATTTGACGCTATCTCAAGTCAAGTTCAACGAACACAAAAACCACGTACTGGCGGTAGTGACATTCGGTGAAATTATTTTCCGCTTTTATTCAAAAGAGATTCTAGTCGAGCCTATTCTGTCGTATAAATAGCGCTTCCTTTGATTTGGAAAACTATTTTCGTCACAACCAATAAGTCATTTTGTCACTGAGACAGCTTTTGTTTATATAATAGTGACCAAGTTTTACACATTAAGCGAGCTTAGTATGCAGCGTCACATGAAAACACCGACAAGTCTTGTCAAATTAATAATAATAAATAAAAGAGTCTTAACTGACACATTTCGTAAGAGAGCCAAGTGCTGAGCAGTTAGAGAATACAGTTGGCCTGATGCTCGGTGGCTTTAAATATTTGTTGCATTAAATGGTGCTTTAAATTGTGTATCTAATAGCTCACTCAATTGTCTTCAGCGATAGACATTGAGTATTCATTTTTAGTCCCGATCTCTTCAATTGAAAATTTGATCGCCTCTTGGGAACAAGACAGACAAACTACCGTTAAAAGAGATCTCTGTCTCTCATCCGTCTCCTCTGAAATTGATTGCAGCCCAGACTTGCCTAAGCACAGTATAAAAAAAGTGTTCGATCGCTTGAGAACAGATTTTGACGTGCCTGAAGCCTATTACACCTCAAATTCGTTCGTTTAGTTCATTTTAGCTTGGCTTACCTGCATTTGGCTTCCACCACCACCAACAACAGCAGCATCAGCAGCGACAACAACAACAGCAACAGTGGAAGTAACAGTTCAACCTTGTAGCTCCAGGCCGAAGTGCAGAGTTGATCGCAATTGTAGTATTGGTGGAACGAGCGCTATGTCTTACTAGCCAGCGCTGACAGCTCGCTGACAACGTATAGCTCATCAACTATCATCGCTCATCGTTATCGTCGTTATACGTTCAACTGTGATCGGTGTGGCATGTGCAATGCTACACCATCAGTTGTCGTCATCACCATCACCATGGTCATCAGCTCAAAGTATAAGCTCCACTTGTGCCACCTTTTCTTTTTCTTCCTGCGTCTGAGTTTACTTCTACGTTGAGCTTGAGAAGCTAAAGAGAGAGAGAGAGAGAGAGTTCACCTTGAGATTGGTTGAGGATAGATGAGCTGAAGATGAAGAATTGAGTCACTGCTTATGTTCTCTGAAAATCTCGATGATCTCAAGAACTATACTAGTGGCTTCGTTGAGTTGCGTCCGGCTTGTGATTGTTTTATAACAATGTGTGTGTGTGTGTGTGTGTGTGTGTCTATAATCTTACAATGTAAACACAGCACAGATGAAACAAAGTTTACTCTATGTGCTCTGTGGGCCTCCTGAACTTGCTGAACTAAAAATGGCGTCTGATTGATTCATTGATAAAATTGATGAAGTCCGGTCCAGTGGTGCTGACAAACAAAACTATTCTTCTCTACCTCTGATCTACTGTCAAAAATTAACAATATGCACGCGTTTGGTTCATATTTTGTAAGCTCACAAGGATCTCATGATAGGTGCCTTCTCCTCCTCCTTCTTCTTCTTCTCTGTGATAGATCGCTTTATGGATGCGCGATCAGATAACATTATCTAGAAGCTCACACGCCAGTATCCAATATCATACTGTAGGTATACACACACACGTTTCGTCACTTACAAGCGAGCTACTGGACAGTGCAGTGAACACGCACCACTAAACATTGCAACGGAATGAGCTTACTTTTGGTTCGAAATGAGAAATCACAGCACCATTACGATGAGTGGGCACTTTTATTATTCATTCGTTATAGACATCATAAAAGGATTCAGTTATTCTCATTTACTTTCGACCTCAACAGTACCTCAGTGTTAAAACCAGAGATCTGGGCGGAGATTTTTTCGTCATTGTTCGTGCGATCATCGTTGGGCCAGGATGATTAGAGCTCGCAACACATTGACAACGAGGATCAGGTCATCGTTCATGAATGCTCCTCGAGCGCGCGCGCACACACACATGCACACATCGACTCACTTGAGAGATAACACTCGACAGAGTTCTCAAGTGAGACTAGAAACAATTGAATTCGCTTCGTTTGACACTTTCATGCTGATTCCGAGTTGCATGGTTGCTGCAGTTAACGGAATTGCAGCTGTTGTTTAGGGCCCTCATCTCGTTCGTTTCAACTTTTTGCTCATTCACTGTTATCTTTGTTCATTGTCTCACAGTGTGTCGACGCAACTCTCAATGTTCGACGTCCACATACCCGAGCTGTGGATGTGACATCATTTCCTCTGCCTGAGTGACATATGCCAACGTCACGCCACGTTCATCGCTATTCTTGTTGTGCCCATGCTTTCGTCGTTGGTTTATTTCGTCACACACACGAACAATCGCTCGCACTCACGGGAGGAGTGGCTCGTGCCGTGACTGGCAACTACCATTTGCCTATTATTTCATGCCTCCAGGCAGCCCCAAGAGCCCTTTGGCCACACTGAGCGTCTGCCATTGAGTGTGCGTGTGTGTGCCTGCTGGCTTACTTGTTAGGTCAAACATGAGTCACGCTAGCTTGATTTAATCGTGAGCGTGAGAGCCGTGCACTTGCGCACTTGACTGCAACTGCAACTGCCGCTGCCACCCGTATTGTTCTTGTCTGCCCTCATTGGATTTTTTCATTGGAAAAGGAAACGAACATGAGGAGAAAGCGCGCGCAAAGTTGACACAATGGCAGCAATTGGAATTCGAAAATTCGATTTGCCTTGAGCCCTCGAATCATTGTTGGTCGCTTTGTCGGTCATCAATGGGCCCCATAACTGTATGTCACGTACTGTACATTTTCACTTTATTCGACTTTTGTTGTTGGTGTTCGACTAACGTTATAACGCTATAACGTTAGTATAATGTTGTTGTCATTGTTGTCGTCTACTGTGTATGTTCGATCGCAAAACATACAACCGGATTTCCATCGATCGAACGATCGACAACAATGGCAATAGAATCCCGTTCACATCGACAACAACAATTGAGTTCACAAAAACTTAGTTTACAGTCACTGCGCAATGACTGACAGATGAAAGTCGCCAGATACGAGCGGACAAGAACAATTTCAAAGCAATCTTTCAAACTCGCGAACACACACACAAAGAAAACTTCACATCGAATCAACAACACACTCATCACGAGTAATGTTCAATCAAATACTTGATTCACTGAATCGTCAAATAATCATACGTAACGTCGTTTTACTACTGCTTTCGTTCAATGGTCCGTCAAATGAGGTGAGTCATCAATAGAGCTCGATAAAGCTCGACAGAGGTCGCAATGGCGCGTGACACCCTCGCATAGACATGATGCGTAAGATTGTTATTCATAATTAGCACTTGTACACGCACATTTGTCATATTTAAACTGCTACTTACGAAACTTGGATTGTCTTCGTTGTCGAATATGATTTGTTCGACCAAACATTTGAGCGACTATTGAAACAACCTCGATTGAACCATGAAAATTTAAAAGCAGCTGTAAGTCCAAATTTAGACTAACATGCTTCACCTGAAAATACACACACATACACACACATCAATATAAACGCACACACTTACACCACCACTCATTTTTACCCGCAAATCCACGTTGACATTACATGCTCAAAAAGCTCATCAAGCTCACCAACGCCATAAAAAAAGAAGGCTAGTGGGAGAGAGCTAAATGCGAACCAGTCAACAAGTCAGCCAACTAACCAGTCAACACACGTCATGCGTGCTAGTTGATTATTGTTGGCATTCGAGTCGAGCCACATATGCTCAAACTAGAACAAAAACAAATATTTTGTCCAATGAAAATATCACAACTTTTTATCAGCCTCTTAAAACCGACCGATACCACCGCATAATTTAGCATAGAACATCCGATATGGCATTGACTGAGAACGAAGTTGAGCTTATCAAAAGCTCGTGGAAACCGGCCGAAGATGACCCCAAAAAGTATGCTGTACTTCTGTTTAAAATGTGAGTTTATATTTATAATTGTACTGTATTTATAACTATATTGTTAACCTTTAAATGACACAGCATAGAAATATTCTAACCATTGCTATTTTCTCTTGTGCGCGCTTTCACCTTTCCCTTGAATAGGTTGTTTACAAAGTATCCGGAATATCCAAAGCTATTCTCAGATTTCAGCGATGTAGATGTGGCTAACATCGAGTCAGATAAACGCGTGCTCAGACACGCACTCAAGGTACTGAATGCCATCACGGGAGTCGTTCATCTACTAGGTGATCCTGAAAAAATGAACGACATAGTAGAGACATTAGAGCAAATGGCCAGAGGCCATCTGAGACGCCAGATTGGATTGGATAAATTCGAAAACTTAGGCCACGTGCTGATTGAATTCATATGTCAAGTGAATGATTTCAAGTGTCCTGCCAGTGTCACTGTTCCAGAATCTACTGATTCAACAGCGCCCAACAAAACAACCAATGGAGGCGCCGACGACAATGCTCAACAAACAGCTGCTAGCATTGATGCCTCAGATTTGGTAAAATCATGGACAAAATTGTACTCGGTCATTCTAGATATTGTCAAAAAAGAATCGGCATCCACCCCCAGTAAACTGATCGACTTGCCAACGGCTTCATCCATGGACGATGACATTTGATGATATATGATCCTGACAAACTATTGACAAAACTCTTGATGCATACAAACATACACTCATAAACTCTTATGTATTTATGTTTATTAATCATAACATATTAATAAACACGTACAGCCGGTGCCACAGTTTTGCATTCTTCTTCGTCAAGAGTTGTATCAATGACAGGTCGGTACACTAGTTTCACTTGACCGGTGTTGTTTTCGATGAAACTCAATGTGTGCTTGCGCCAATGATCTTCAAAGCGTCGCTTTTGTTGTCCCGCGATTGGTTTTTTGTAATCGTATTCGTCGATACGATCCTTAAAATCTTCGCGTGCATGGGCACCGCGACTCTCTTTGCGCGTCTCGGCCGCTTGAATGGTCATCATGGCGTTCAGCATGAGATTCTGCAGTTCGAGAGCCTCGATCAAGTCGGTGTTCCAGATCATTGATTTGTCTTTGATTTCGATATCGGACATGAGTTGATAACATTCACGCATCTTGTCAACTCCCTCTTGAAGACTGTCACCAGTTCTGAACACCGACGCATGCTTTTGCATGATTTTTTGCATTTGCAAGCGTACAGCTGCTGTTGCTGCCGATCCTTTGGCGTGTCTCACTTTGTCAAGATTCGACACCGCCGCCTCTCCGGCGTCGGTGGCGAACGGTGCTGCACGTTCGCCAGGCTTACATTCTTCAGCAATAGTCAAAGCGCATGCACGACCAAACACGACCAAATCCAACAAAGAGTTGGCTCCTAGACGATTTGCGCCGTGTACTGATGAACAAGCCGCCTCGCCACATGCATACAGGCCAGGTATGACTTTGTCTTCGCCATTCTCATAGGTTATCACCTGCCCTTTGTAGTTGGTAGGTACACCGCCCATGTTGTAATGAACAGTTGGCAATACAGGAATAGGTTCGCGTGTCACGTCGACACCGGCAAATATCATAGCTGTTTCCGAGATTCCAGGCAAGCGAGTTGCCAATTGTTCCATAGGTAGATGGTGCAATTGTAAGTAGACGTGGTCTTTTTCTGGGCCACAGCCACGTCCCTCGCGTATCTCAATACTCATCGAGCGAGATACAACATCACGTGAAGCGAGATCTTTGGCTACTGGCGCATAACGTTCCATGAACCGTTCACCCTCACTATTTATTAAGAAACCTCCTTCGCCACGGCATCCTGGATTGATGAATTGGAAGTGAAATCATCCCCGATTAATAACAGCAATTCATTTGAATCGTAATTTATGGCCCAAGGTGCATCTCTGATGTGATAATACTTACCCTCGGTGATCAGACATCCAGCGCCGTAGATACCTGTGGGATGGAATTGAACAAATTCAAGGTCTTGATTAGGCAAGCCAGCACGGGCTACCATAGCCATGCCGTCGCCGGTGCAAGTGTGTGCTGATGTACATGAGAAATAGGCGCGTCCATAACCTCCCGTTGCTAATATGGTGTTGGCAGAATGAAAACGATGTATCGTGCCGTCTTCGAGGCACAATGCTGTAACACCAACACAGCGTCCGTTTTCAATAATTAGATCTAGTGCAAAGAATTCTACAAAGTATTCACAATTATAACGTAATGATTGACCATACAAGGTGTGTAATAATGAGTGACCTGTACGATCGGCAACGCAACAACATCGGTGAGCTTGTCCACCTTTTCCGAAATTATATGATTGACCTCCGAAGGCGCGCTGATAAATCTTTCCATCTTGAGTACGACTGAATGGCATGCCATAGTTTTCCAACTCTATTACGGCTGTTGGTGCCTCCCGTGTCATATAATGTATTGCATCTTGGTCGCCAAGCCAATCGCTACCCTTGACTGTGTCATACATGTGCCAGCGCCAATCATCTGGTTCCATGTTACCCAACGCGGCATTGATACCACCCTGGGCGGCCACAGTATGTGAACGTGTCGGGAATAGCTTTGTGATAACTGCTGTCTTGAATCCCTTCTCGACCAATCCGAACGCGGCCCTCAATCCAGCGCCACCAGCTCCAACGACGACTGAATCGTAGTCGTGGTCAATAACATTGTACTGGGCGATTTTTGTTGCGCTTGCTGATAAGGGCCTCGTCGATGACCGTATCACCGGTCTCGCCAGACGACCCATAAGAGGTAGTCGGAACATAATTGCCTACGTTTGATATTGATGATGTAAATTAGATGGGTTCAAGACAGAATGTTTAGATAATAATAACCTTGGCATCAATGTTGTTGAACAACCAAGTAGAGCGCGGACTAGCGCGACGTTCAAATGTTAGATTTTCCAACGTTAGGATAAAATTATGGAAAATCGACTCGAAAATTATCTAGATTGTACCTTTTAAGATATGGAATGTTTTTTAATGTAAAGGCAAACTACAACCGTTGATAGTGACTTAGATCGAGCTATCATATCAACATCTCCTGTCCAATAGAAGAATGGGAACTGCTCTACTATCCGACCGCAGCGCCATCCAATAAACTGCACGTGCCTGTGATCTCAGATCGTTAGCAGTCTTGGGCGGAAAATCCTTATTATCAATCGTTAAGGTTGACTACTCTAATGTTTTTGATCAAATTCTTAGCGCGATTTATATCAGTGTTTGCAAATCTGGATGGATTTATCTCGTCTATTGCGAGCTGAATTTGCAAATTGAGCGTGTCGTCCAAGGTCACCTGGCGAACTTTCTTCAATATTTTGTAAATTTCTGTTATTTCCCTTTGAATATTGAGGAAACTTGCTGAGTCAAGGCCACTTAGCAACTGTCGCAGCAAATCTACGGCAGCTCTTTTAACCTGTAGTGTGTCCGTTTGTAATATCGGATGAATTTGAGCGAGTATCGTTGTGATATACGTAGATAGCGCAAATTTGAGATTTATCGATATCTGTCCGATGTTGACCAGACTTGAGGCACGGATCAACTCATTGGGATCATCGCAGGCGTTTAGAAGCGATGGCACTACTATTTGTGCATAATATGGCGCCATCTGCCCTAGGTCTTTACTTAAACGAACGAGGACCTCACCAACATTGACACGCTCTTGCGTACCAAGTTTAGGGTCAGAATATAGTTTGAGTAAATGGGGCAAAACTTTCTTAGTGTCACTCATGGCAAGCTCCGCCAAGGCATTAATTGCAGCCAGGAAAACATAAGGCTCTTCGTCAACAATGTTGGCCAGTATTGAATCTAAAATATAGTCGAAGTTTTCATTGACTTTTCTATGCGACGATTGTATCATTTGTTTGATTGTGACCAATGCATGCACCCTAGTTGGCATAAGAGAATCTTTCAAGTCTCTGATCACTTGTTCATACTGACTAAGCTCGTTCTGTAACATTTTGTCAGATGTTACGGTGATCTTGGTCAGTTTACCTTTGAGATCAACCAATAACTCTCTAGTCTTCTCGACAATAGACTTATCTGCGGCATTATTGCAATCAATTTTTCCGAGTGCCCTAATACATTGATTAGCCAACATTGTAAATTGAGTTGGATCAGTAGGTTCAGACATTAAAATGCCCAGTATGTCGATGCACATCAGTAATGTTTCGACCCGAAGTGCGGTGAGTTCCAAGTCTTGGTCAGAGTTGAATTGTGATTCTTCCGCGTACCTCTCTAGCGTTCTGATAATCAGATAGATGGATCTATTTTTGTCTTGCACTATGTCCTTGATGAGCCCATCAGTGGTGATATCGACATCATTTGCATTTGGCTCTTCTGGGTCTAAGATAGGTTTAACAATGAGAGCACTCAGACCCCGCTTCTTTGGTTCGCTTAAGTTTTGCAAAAGGTAGAAAAACAGCTCTACCCGATGTTCGGCATCCAATTTCACCATGATTTCAATCATACAACAAGCAATATGAGATGGATTTTCATCTGATGAGTCGTCTGAAGAATCGTTGAACTTTATGCATATAGCGTCAGACCCAATATCCAGTTTGTAAAGTTCACACACATCGTTTCGGTGGAACAATATTTTATCGACCAAATAGCATGCTGGTCCTGCCTTGAGTCTAGAGATTATTTCTACGAGTGAATCTAACAACAGTGGCTTCAAATGCGATGCTGTAGGCCGTACTTTACGATAAATTTCAAACAGGTGTGGTGCTATGTCTATGAAGTATTTGGCTAAGTGACTCTGTGAGAGCACTAGGTGGTTGATGGCTACGATAGACTTTTCAAGTGAAAACGTTGTTGTCCCTTTGATCAAAGATAACTTGATTGTTGAGAACAAACAAGATGCAATGATGGAACTCTCGGTCGAATGGAATCTTTCAGCATCTTGGATCAAACTGCTGATGATGCAACCGGCTAACGTCCAGTAGCCGACGTTACTTTGAACAATCAAAAACACAAGTTGCGGCTCCAATTGTTGACAATAAGATAAGTAGGGCACACAGATGTCAGGGATTCTTGAAATCATTGTGGCAACAGCCATGAAACGTCTATTATGTGTGGTATTCTTCTGTGACGTCGGATCAAAATCAACCAGTGATTGAAATAGTTTCACGAGACCTTTTGGCTTGATGAGAAACTCAGACATTTTGCGAGATATGGCCATCCTCTCATCAGGATTCTTGGCAACGGCCGCTGCGGCTACCAATTTACTAATCTCATCTTTACTCTCCTCCATGTTGGTTGATAGCATAATCGGCATAAATATGACGAGCAAAGTCTATTCGACGAATATCAACGCAAACAAAAAACCGCAATGAACAGAACTGAAACCGAGTCCTTGGATTTTGTCAACTGCGTCTGCAGGACTAATCATGAGTAGCCGCGTGTGAGGACCTCGCAAAATTGGCCGAGCCCTTTTTATTTAAAAACTAATAACTGGCCTGATTGATTCAAAATCAACGATGAATCAAGGCATTCAAACAAATATGCTTCGAACAGTCTATGGTCGATTCGCAAATCCGATGGTAAAGGCAAGTCCAAGGCCACTCTCAATGAGCGCACCGCTAAAGATGCGCCCTCCACTCAAATCTTGGCCCAACGATTTTCTACCTTTTGAATGGAATCGGCCGGAGAAAATACCTGGGTATTTTCGCGGCGGCGATCAGGAAGGGTTGACTCCTTATGAACCTCAAGCAATTTTACCAGAGTTTTCTTTGTCCCAAGAGCTCAAAAGTGCGTCTGTGGAAGACATCATTCGCAAAGTGTATACCTTCGACTTCTTATCCCGCAAGGATATTAGGGATCATCGAATCAAAGAGTATCTAAACAGGCTTGGATTGTTTCATTCTGAAGATATGTCTAATTCACTAGAGGCCCGAATAGTTTACTTCACTTGGCTCATAAGAAATATCCAAGAAGTGCTAAGATTGTATCCAGAAGAAAGAAAGTTGAGGTTAATGAAAACATCGTGCAACAATCTGATTCAAAAACGGGCAGAAAGTCTTACAAAACTCAAAGAATTACACTTAGAGCGTTACCAGAAAATCACTGAAATGCTAAAAATTGATCACGAGACTCCGGCAATTGGTCAGCCATACCAAAGGATTGAACGCAAACGTGAATTGCGTCGATTAACGAAGGAGTATTGCGATGAATTGCGTGAAAAGAAGGTCAATGATTTCATAGACTCGATCAAAAAGGATCAAGAGGAGTTTGAGAAAGAAAAACAACAAGTGACTGCGTGGATCAAAGAGCAAGAAGAATTTCTCGGAATCACAGTTACCGATAACCCGTCATAGGCAGCCTTAGCGTCGCGAGGGCCCATGAGTGACACATTAAGCATGTATGATATTGATAGTTATTATTACATTATATTCGGATGTTGATGAGATAAATCAGGCCATGATCACGGCACAAACCTCCTTCTTACGACTCAGCCAGATAAAAACATTTCATCGAGTTAGCGAGTACAAACACTCGAGCATCAACAGCTTGACGGGCAATGAATAGGCACACTCAAAACTCCATGTCATTCGTTGTTGTTCTCCAATCGTCTTCTTGCTCATTATCGTCAATGCTGACACTGAGCTGAATTTTAGAATCGATGATATCGTCATCGCTCATGAGGTTGTTGTTGTCGTCGTCGTCGTCGTCGTCTTCGAAATCAAAATCCTCATCCATGGGCTGTTGTGTGGTGTGTTCTAGTTTGATTTCACCCGACGCTGTCATTACATTCAATCCATGTATCATCGGACTGAAGGTAGAGGCATCAATGACATCAAATGGAGAATTAGATCGTTCAACTGATGCTAATTGATGCAAATCGGTATGTTGTTGCACCTGTTGCTGTTGATATTGCCCATTAGCTATGGAGCTGGATAATTGGCGGCCAACGGTTTTCAGTAGGACACGTTTTCGTAAGTCACGATCGGGATCTCTATCAGTATTACTGACTAATTTGCGTGTCACCTCGAGAATCTTCTCAGTGGTGAGCCGACGCGAGAAGTATTCATAAAATGTCATGCTTGCCCAATGTCCTTCATTCGTGTCGTTATAAAAATTGTCGTCATCGACGCAAGAGATGATGTCTTCGAAAATATCGTCAGCCATTTGGTCGTCATAAGTACAGCCGATGAATGCCACAAACAATACTCATAATTAATTTTGCTATCTATTAATTTTGAATTGTAATAATATGAGAACAATAATAATAATAATAATACGTAAACAAAAATATCAATAATATGATATGATACAGTAAGGGCAAATGTTATTGAGTATATGATTCAATTCAAATTACTAAGATTGTTGTGCACACACAGTAAACACAAAGGCAGCAATCGTTGCACAGGACAGTGAAGTAGAACGAGAGTTTTTGTACATTCTCACGTCGTCAGTTTCCTTCACGTAGGACTGCTGCGTTTCACTGCAGTATGCAGGACGCTGTCCTGCACACTGTTGTGTGATGTGTTTGTGTGATGTTGTGGTGTTTGTGTGCGACTCGCATGCACAGCAACAACTGCTATTGGTGCGCATTAACGAATGCGACAACGAAGCTAGTTTGACACCAATCAAGTTTGCTTTGTCTAAATTTATTGATGCTGACGAACAACGACACAACAAACCGCATTGCCAGTGTTCTAATTTGATTTATTTCAACACTTCATCTCGAGTCAAGTTTATAGTTACAGTTTTTGTGGAGAAACACAAGTTCTGGGATGACAAGTCTCTGGAGCAAGTCAGGACGTGCACAAAATCAATGTTCGCTGTGTTTTTGGTTCGCTCTATACGCACGTCGTGTGCTACGCACAACAACGACGCCTCGTTGTCTGGTGGCGCGGGAACGTGTGTGCTTTGGCGCGCGCGTGCATCGCTTATCAGGCAATATTGACTCTTGCGATTATCGATCGTGGTGAATCTTGTTGGCGTGCGTTCATACAAGCAAGGATCCATGCAAAGTCTCTTGGGTCCACCCAAGGCAATCCCATTGTAAATGAGAAAAGTTCTACGAAAACAATGATCGCCTGATTTTTTACACTCAAATCAAACAGGTAAATCGAGAACATTGTGAAAATGGACCAAATGTTGTGAAAGTGGCGCGATCGGTCAGGAACAAATCGGCTTCAGGTGTCCGCCAATGAAATTGCGCCAATTCAATTGGTTGACAAAGGAATAAGGAGAATGCTTATGACAACACACCTCTAACAATCAGGACACATTGATGGAGGACTGCTTTAGTTGATTGTGTGTGTGTGTGTGTGTGAGTCAGATTACGTGTGTTGGCATTACGTAAGCATTTGCGTCGAATGACGCAAGACTTGAATCAAAACTCAAGTCAAGATTGAAACAATCGGAAAAAAGCTAAATTCAATGAAGATTTACAGCTTCTTATGAGCTTCTTCTGATTCAACAAGGGCTCAAAAATAGAGAACTAAAACAATGTCCATGCAGAATGTTCATTGTGTCTTTTCCAAATTAATGTTCTAAAGATTTTTCATTCATAAAATGGAAATGTCGCGTGTTCTCGTCTTAGTAAGAGCTAAGATATTTATTGCATCGTGAAATTTCAAGATGCAATGATGAATGTCAAGCAACTGATCATTTCACACACAATTTCAGTACATTTCAGCGCAGCGACAGAAATTCACTCATGAATGTGAGATGATGTGGGGTCATGTTTTGTGAGGAAATAAAAATAAAAATAACAACAACGATACGAACACGAATGACAAGAGCACACATTAGATTAGACGACGTTAACGAGAATTATGACATCAGAATGAAATGAACTAACGGCAAAATAGAGAGTGAAATAGACAGAGAGTACAGGCTTAGCATTTGTATGTTATTTTGTTGCTGTTGTTGGACTGAAATCTGTCTCACTATGACTGTGTTTGATTTGTGTAACATACAAACTTACAATGATGATCGGCTCGATGCAATTAAATGAAGCGGCGTCTTTGTAAAGAAGAGACACAAGCATGACAGACGCTACGGGATCTGTATTACTCTGTATCTGTATCTGTACACCATATTATATTATATTATGCTGTGTGGTGTTGCGTTATGTTATGCCATGCTATGTTATGCAGGCCAATATGCAGGCGGGCAAGATCGAGCGAGCAAGCGATAGAGATATCATCGGGACGTCATCGTGATATGTGACAAAATGAATGAATTGCCAAGAGTTAATGTTGAGAAAGTCAGCGAGTCACACTTCAAAGCTACAGCCGTGCTCGCAGCACAACTAACTATATGGCAAATTAGACAACTCGACGACACTCGATCGACAGCTCGCGACGACACGCGAGACAAATTCAAAGAAAGTTAGACAGTTTGCAAACAGAGTGCTTCTTCATTCTTCCATAATCTCAATCATTGATAAATAAATAAATAAATCAATCAATCATTTACTTGATTGCAAGCAATTGGTCTCACCAATTACCGATCATCATCAACACAAGTGACACAACAATTCAATAGCAAAAGCAGTAACCACGCCCACAGTCACAATCATCAACAACAGCACACACACACACACACACACACATCAACATTGAGAGAGAAATATTGGGAGCAAGTTGGGCTCGAGCTCGAGCAAGTAAGGTTGAGTAACAACGAGAGCAAATCACTTCAATCAGCATCGTTCAATCACGCAATAGACCATCAGACACGATAGAACGTTCGTTCATTATCACTCAGTCGCTGTTGGCATTGTCGGGGCAAGCCTTCGATCGCTCTCGATTGACACACACACAAACACAAAACTCGAGTGACAATAATGTCTACTACGCTAACGACTAAAGTGCACTTAACAACACTTCAAGCACAGCGGCAGCAGCAGCATTCATCGTCCTCGTCGTCTGATCACAAGTTAAAATTATTATCAGATTTATCATTAATAGTATTTATTGTAATGATATTGAGTGTTGCACTAGCGTATGGTAATCCAAGGCAGCAGCAGCAACAACAACAGTGGCAGAACGTTGATAGTGAAAGCTTAGATAATGAGGCGCCACGAGTTGTTAGGCTGGTGCGTGCAGCCGACGCACGCTCGGAGCGCCTGTGGGACCACGCCATCATACCGTACGAGATCGATAGCAACGTGTTTGGCGGCGATCGACGTGCATTGTTCAAGCAGGCCATGCGTCACTGGGAGAATCACACCTGTGTTCGCTTTGTGCAACGCACTGCCGAACACTCTAACTACATTGTGTTCACGGAGCGAGGCTGTGGCTGTTGCTCGTACGTGGGCAAACGTGGCACAGGCGCCCAAGCGATTAGTATCGGCAAACACTGTGACAAATTCGGCATTGTCGTGCACGAGCTCGGTCACGTAGTCGGTTTCTGGCACGAGCACACGCGGCCCGATCGCGATCAGCACGTACAAATAATCAATCAGAACATTTTACCCGATCATCGGACCGACTTTAACAAGCTCACCGACGACGAGGTCAATTCGTTGGGCTTGGCGTACGACTATGACAGTATCATGCATTACGCCACTAACACGTTTGCGAAAAACATCAATCTCGACACAATACTACCATTGCACGCACCACTCAATACGGAGGAGCAGCAGCAGCAGTTGCCGTCGATATCGGCCACAAATCTTAGCATCATATATAATGCAATCGACAATAATAACAATAACAATAATTACAATAAACAACATGATAGAGCTTTAGACAATTCTGAAACTGATATCATGACATCAAGTCACGATCATGACCTATCGTCCGAACAGTTTGCCGCCGATGACGGACCTCCAGTGGCCATAATGACATCAATAAAGCAGCAACAATTCAATCGACCCAATATTGGCCAGCGCGTGCGACTCAGTGTTGGCGACATTGCACAAACTAATTTGCTGTACAAATGCCCGCGCTGTGGTTGGACTATACAACGGCCCAGTGGAACTTTCAGTGCACCCAATTATCGACCATTAAATGCGAATGCAAGCACCAATATCAATGCTGATCATTCAATAGATTCACTCAATCATCATTATGTGCAAAATTCATTCAATCAGAATCATTCTCAATCAATTAATCTTAAAGGACAAAATGTGGCACAAAATAATCATCCACAACCACCACAACAACAACGAGCAACAGCAGCATTAGCAACAAGTGGAGATTTGTGTGAATGGCGCTTGACAGCGACGCCTGGCGAACGGATATTGTTGAATGTCAACGATTTAGACATTGCACTGACAAGCGGTACAGCAAGAACAATTGCTCATGTCAATGGAGATGGTTCACAACCAACTAATCAACCAACACATACAACGATTGAACGAAGTGTCAATGTAACTTCGCACAATAATTTAATCCAACAACAACAGCAGCAACAAGAGTCTCATCGAATGAACATGATGTCAGAGAGGCCAATAGATTGTCAAAGTGATTATCTTGAAATTCGCGATGGCTATTGGCACAAGTCACCGTTGTTGGCTAGATTATGCGGCCAACTAACGCGTGACAAGCATATATTATCAACAGGGCACCGATTGTTGGTCACCTACAAGACAACACAAGCGAGCGCTGGTCGACGCGGCTTTCGAGCCACCCACGAGTCCATTTGTGGCGGACACATATTTTTGCGTCCTCCGTCGAGCTTGCACGCCACTCAACAGCAACAACTACAATTACAACAACAGTGGAGACAGACTACTCAATTTGGCGGATACACATCTCACGAGCAGCAACTACATAGCATGAACTGGGCATCAGCCGGAGCATCAAATCATGCGATTATCAACGGGGAAGCATCAATGGGGCTCAACACAACAATCATTCAAAGTCCCGGCTATCCCGATCATCATCGGTCCAACATGGATTGTGTGTGGCGCGTACAAGTGGACGAAAGCTATCAGATTGTGTTGAAATTTGACGCATTCGACTTGGAAAGTCACGAGTCATGTTCGTACGATTATCTTGAGGGTAAGTGTTGAGGAAGTTTTGTTTTGTCGATGTGCTGCTGTTTGTTAGTCAATCTCTTGCTCATGGCTAATTATCATCTTATGAATATTATCATCTAATCAAGTTCGAGATGGACACTCGCTAAATGATAGTGCGTTGTTGGGCAAATTTTGCGGACAAAAATTGCCCGATCTAATTGTGTCAACAGGTGACAAGCTGTTGATCAGATTCAGCACGGACGCTGAGGTGAATCGAGCCGGATTCTCGCTCACACTCAGTGAGGCCGTGAACGAGTGCAAGAGCGGCACGCATGGGTGCGCATATCGATGCTCGTCGTCGTCGCCGACTAATGGCGCCGTGCTAATGGGCTCGCCTAATGGGTTCAAATGCGAATGCCCGCTCGGCTATCAATTGGGCGAAGACGAGAGAAGTTGCGTGCCCGCGTGCGGCGGTCTACGCAACGATTCGCGAGGCACTTTCGCGAGTCCACATCATCCGAGCTTGTATCCGGCGGGCGCTAAGTGTGTTTGGGAAATAGTGGCGCCAGCCACACACAAGATCACGCTCAATTTCACTCACTTCGATTTGGAAGGCAGCAACCGAGAGCAACAGCAGCAGCAGCCCGATTGTGATTACGATTTTGTCGAGATTCGTAGCAAAATATCCGACGATGGCAAGTATCATAAGAACGGACGATTCTGTGGCCAACGTGCCACGCCCATGCTCATACAATCCATGTCCAATTGGGTACGTGTCGAGTTTCATTCAGACAGCTCGATACATCGAAGCGGATTTCATGCCGAATATTTTACCGACGTCGACGAGTGTGCCACTGACAACGGGCACTGTCAGCATTTGTGCACCAACACAATTGGTTCGTACGAATGCTCGTGCCACAACGGCTACGTGCTACGTGACGATCGGCACACTTGCGCCGAGGGCCACTGCTCTAACACAATTGCCGCGCCCGAGGGCGTGTTTCAATCGCCCAATTTCCCGAGCTTCTATCCGCCCCAAAAAGAATGTGTGTGGCTATTCTCGACTGTGGGTGGCCATCGAATCAAGCTAGTATTTGACGAGTTCGATCTCGAGCAACATCAAGAGTGTTTGTTTGATTACGTGTCCGTGTACGACGGTGCCAGTGACGACGATTCGGCGTTGGGCAAATTTTGCGGCACAAAAAAGCCACTCACACTGGTGTCGTCATTCGAGCAGCTGACTTTGTTGTTCAAATCGGACGCTAGCAACGTGAGGCGTGGATTCAATGCCACACACTCTACAGGTGAGCTGCTGTTGTCATGAAGTTGTCTGTGTGTAAACAATCACATTTGTCCAACTTTCGTTTCCAACTTTCAGTTACTAATTATTATATTATTGTGTATCCAATATACTCTCGATCGTGCGAGCACAGTGTGTGGAGGACGATTGCCAGTGTTGTCACAACCGATGACCATTTACTCGCACGTTCGATTTGGTGAGAAAAACTATAACGGCAACGAAGATTGCGAATGGCTCATTGAGTCGGCCGACAGTCAAAGAATCAAAGTTCAATTCAACACGTTCGAATTGGAGCACGAGAGCGAGTGCAACTATGATTTCGTGGAAATTTTCGACGGACCCGACGATTCGACGCCCCAATTGGCCAGATTGTGTGGTAACAAGGTGAGTATACAACAGTTGATGTACGCATACAGTGTCGTACAGTGTCATACAGTGTCATACAGCAATTGGCACATTAGTAATTGTATGTTAGAGGATTTTAAATAGTGTGTGTGTGTGCATTTTTTTTCTCTTCAAGCTTTCCAATTGACCAATCACTGACATATTTGCTCACTGATGATAATCATATAATTGTTGTTTATATTTACAGCTACCGGGTATTCTAATCTCATCGGGCGACTCTATGCTCATAACATTTCGCACCGACGATTCAATCAATAACAAAGGATTCTCATTAACGTATGTGGCTATCGACAGCAGCAGCAGCAACAACAACGAACAAGATATCACAACAACAAGACCCCCTCCTCCACCTCCTTCTTCTCAACAGCAACAGCAGCAGACAAAGCAAACGATACAACAACAAACGACAAATTTCACTGCTCAATCAAGTGATGTGTCGGCTCAAGTGATTCAAGCCAGAGCTAAATCGATCAGCATGCAATCGGACAGAACTAATCGACGAGCCAATCGTCAACGAGTTGCATCAAGTCACAAGTGGAATGCACAGCCGCCAGTTGTACAAGCAACATCCAACAATCGACATCCAGCATCTGAGGCTCAGCCTCAGATTGTGAGGTCAAGCGCAGTGCGACCGATCATGGTCAATCAACAACAACAATCAATTAATCAAGCAACTAGTGGAGATATGGAGCCACCGAAGACATCGACCATACAATCGATTGGAAATCAGCTGTTTACACAAGCATCATTGACAACAGCGCCGTTCATGTCGATTACGACACAAGTGCCGATCACAACAACGACAACGACAACAACAGCAACATCGACATCAACAAGTACAAGTCGTGGGATTGAATCAATTGATCCCAGATTGTTGGGTCAATTGCAGCCAACAATGGTTCCTAATACGCCTGGTTTCGTGCCTATGCCGATGCCAATGCCAATGCCAATGCCAACACCAATGAAAACGTCCGCAAGTACAATACAAATCACCTCTTCTGCTACTCAACGTGCACCACCACCGATGTTAATGCCACTGCCGCCATTGCCATTGCCCTCCCCCACATCACAATCACCTCAACTTCAACCACAACAGCAAATACAGCAACAGCAGCAAGGGCAACAACAACCTCAACGTCCGTCTCAAGCTCAGACTCAAGCTCAAGCACCAGTATATGTGAATCGCTATATGAATCGACCAAGTTCAGCATGGCATGCTGCCAATTGAAGCATGTAGTCTCGTGAAGAATGTTTAGTTATCACGGACACATCATTATTAGAATGATCGTTATTACGGACGTCAAACATATCATAGTGTCATTCATAGTGTGTGGCCATCACATGTCTTACTCTTATAATTGTGATATTTTTATTATTATTCAACAGCCGACCTCAAATACTTGTAAAACAAAAAAACTTGTAAATAATCGACATTGATCTCACAATTGACTCGATAGATGGCGCACTGGTGTCGCGACTGGCACACGATCGTTTCACGGCTAATCGTGGTCGCGCTAAAGGTTCAGCCTACTAGATTGTTGTTGTTGTTGCTGTGTTGTATGAGTGCAGTTAAAAAAAATACTATCAAAAATAAAAAAGCTTTAATCGAACATAATTGATTTGTCGAGTTACATTCCATTGGTCGCATTTGCGCTCGTCGAATATTGACATTCTGTTGCCTTTGATTGTTGTCGTTGTGTTGTGATTCGAACACACTCCGATCGGTTGAATGTTTTTCGAATTTCAATAATTCGCAAGTGGCAAACAAAGAGGCAGCAAAAGAGTTTTGTATCAAGCACTCACACACAGTCGAGTGTATGTGCACGCGCGCGCGCGCGTGAAAAATTCCATCAAAATATTGATTGTTGTTGTTTGAAATCTAAAGTACCTCTCGACTGAGTTGCAGCACTGAGAAGCATTCTCAGTGTTCTTGAGTGTGTGTGTGTGTGAGCGTGCGACCATGAGAGCAATTATGCTGATAAATCTTTCATCTAATCTTTATATTTTGTAGACAAACTCAAATGAGTTTGAGACAGGAGTCTATTGATCGACAGTCTGTTAAATATATTTATAATTTATAATTGAACGTTATTTGTGGCACCAAACTGCTCTCTCATGTGTATTTGAGGCACTCAACTTTCGTCAAGCACTCAGGTGAGTGAGTGAGCACACGACATGACACACGCAGACGCACTCACAAATGTGCGATTCGCAGCAGTTGGTCCCCTTGCAGAAGCAGCAATCGAATCGCACACACCGCAAATGAACGGCGAAACAATGCTCGACGAGCAATATTTCCCTCTCTAGTATTGGCAAATTTGCTAGTTCGCTCGCACGTTCAATAGTTTGCAATTGAATTGCCAATGAACGCTAGAATTGCATTGCACTGCACTAACCAGTCAAAACCTCAAGCAGACAAAGTGTTGCAGAAAAGAAATGCAATAGAATGTAATGGAAAAGAACAAACTGTGGACCAACATGACACTCGAACAGTAATGAGCTGTCAAGAGGCTAACATGGAGCAGCGAATAGCAGAGAGATTGTCATTGTTACCGGCAACAACTCATTCTATTATCAATCGATGATGATAATCAGATGATTGAGACTCTGATGCTCGACAACATGATTCGTGATGGACTCAAGTTTACGTTGTTGTTGTTGTTTTTGCTGCTGCTGCTGCTGTTATAGGCTATGCAGATGGCAGAGGTAGCAGCAACAGCAGCAATAAGTACTTGATACCAATCTTGTCATTTGATTTGCTTTGATTCGAACATCAAGTGTTGCTGCTGCTGCTGTGTTAGTTGTTGTTGTTGTTGCAAGTTGTGACAAGCAAGTGGCCATCAACTGTGAACAGCGAACAATAATCATGTAGCTGTTGTTCGTCCGTCCGTCCGTCCGTCCGTTCGTTCGGTCGACAGTAGCGACATTTGTGACAAAATATTTGTGATGAGATTTGATGTGAAACAGTCATGTCAACTCAATTCAATTCAACTCAAATCGAATTTGCTGCCACTCAAAACTATCGTCGTCACTTCATCGACACTTCTTTTTTTTCTTTCACGTCTTCCTTTTCCGTTCCTTTTCATCCTGGAATAATAAAATGAAATAAGATAATGTGCTCATGATGTGCTAGAGTAATTTGATGATTTCTATAACCGATTAGCGTAAAAGGAGGAGAAGGAGAATAAGAAGTGGACAACTGGTAGCTGTCAAGCCGAAAATTGAATCAAGATGAGATGGAATGAACAGATTGATAGAATAACAGCCCTGAGTTTGTTAATGTGACCTTCGTTAGTAGTTCGAGTTGAGTTTAGGCGTGCGTGCACACACACACTTTTTCTCTTGGGCCACTCGTTGTTCCAATTGTGTTGTGTTGTGAGAATTCAATTGGAACATTTAATACTTTGTTGTTATTATTACTTTGCGGCGTTGCCACTAATCTAATTTATTCTGTCGACGATTATTATTGCCGTTTGATGCCGTTGTTGTTCCTAGCTACAACATTACCATGCCTAGCGACATGCTTAGTAGCAGCTAAAAACAGGCCTATAGAACTGGCCAATGACAGTCAATCAGTGGTTGGACGGCCAACTGCGCTCATACAATGCGCTGCTCATGCGCAGTGCATGCGCATGAACAGCGCAGATAGTGTGTGAGTGTACAATTTCAACTTGAGTGGTTGAATCAATGAGTGTCGACGAAATTTATTCCATTGCGACAGTCTCATTAAGATTGCAACAGCAACAGCAACAGCAACAATAATAACAGTGGCAACAACATGACTTACAACACGATTACATGACTCAACAACGAGTTACACAATTAGAAGAAGTTAATTTGAAAAGTTGCAGTTTTATATTTTTTTTATTAGACATTCAGTTATTTGTTCTGCACACGCACACATATACAGACTGTACACAACGAATACTGTTGATCAGCATCACATAAAGATGGCCTCACTACAGCAACAGCATCAACATTCGAATCAATTAGCCAACAGTTTTTCCATTGCGGCTATAATGAGCGGCGCCACAATCGGCTCCTCGCCATCGACAGGTGAGTGGTGTTTTAAATGATTATTTCACAGCAAGCACATAACAAGCGATGTCCATTGATGTTGTCGCATGTGTTGTGCCAAATTTCGTTCATCGTTTTATCAATCATTCGGTTGTGTGTGAGATGATCATAGTTAGTTCGTTGTTTTAATATCTCGATCATGTATTTGTTGTTGTTTATCATTAGCTGTCGTCTGGTGATGATATATGTTGACGGACGTCGGTGTATGCACTCAGTTGCGGGAGTGCATCAGGTGCACGCCTACACCAGCCCCACAACTCGCTCGTGAGGCGCCTCAATCGTGTCGCCTCACTGAGTTTATATAACATTGTTCTGCTACTGCCATCAGTCAGATTATCAGTTTGATGAGTTAGCAATATCATCACGATAATAAATAAAGGTATTGACATACCTAAAAATATTTGCCGGAATTATCACAGAGATAACAAGAGTTTCTTCTCTCATTGTTGTTAGTGTCTAATTCGGGTTTCGTATCTATTAAAACACATAGAGCAGAGAGAAATGTGACACACGCACATGACAACTGATCAATGAGGATTATTTCCCAGTGATCGATAAATCGAGTGATCAAGTGAAAAATAATTCTACAGCGAATCGAAAAGTTAAACGAGATGATGCCAAATGAAATAATCAATGCTCAATCCGCATATCAGCAGAGCAGATGTTGCAATAACTATTTGATAGACAGTTTGGCGTCGCCTGTCTTATCGTCATCGTCGTATTGATCAACCATGATGTCTATCATGGTATAGGCCACTGAGTCACACAATGATGTGTGAGTCGAGCTTGTTGTGTGCATTCACGTGCCAACTCATGCTGTGATGATTGGCATTCAATTGATTGCATCATAATCGCCACAAGCTAAGCGTTACACTGGCATGCCAACGTAGGCAATGGTGAACGTAATAGTAGTTGCAATGCACTATTACCAATAACACTATTGCTCAATGCTCAATGCTCAATCCTAGAGCGTATGTTCAGTGTTGAACTGTTGGCTAGCCAACTGACACAATTGCCTGCAAAATGAAACAACAACTTGATCATACTGACAAATCAAACAAATCTATTATGTTTGACTTGACTCAACTTCACTCGATGGACTTGGAAAATGTAGACTGGCAGCGTTACGTTAAGCAGTTGCAATTGTAGGATTTGGCAAGAGAAAAAAGAGAGAGAATTTTGTTTGTCTTTGAGGGTTTGAGTTTGCATTCGATTTAGCTTTGGCTTCGGCTTTGAGAGACAGTTCAGTTCAGTTCAGTTTCGCAAAGTTTGATGCAATTGCAAAGTTCAGCTGTCCTTGTTGGCTGACTTCTTTTCTTTCGTTTTGATTTTCGATCTGCTCAGATGAGCAGAGTCTAGATCGACATTGATTTGATTGACAATCAGCTCAGCAACAATTTCAACACAACGAATCATCGAGCAACAGCAGCAGCTTAAACTCTAACTCCGAACGATGTCTTCAATCATTTTTTCTTTGATTATATTTAAGGCATTTTTCCATTTCAACAGTTGGCTCCATAATAACAACAACAATAATAATAATAATGATAATTTGAGTAACGATTTAGTGCTAATCGTTAGCTGTAGACATTGTGGCGCCACTTAAACTCAAACTCAAACTCAAACTCAAACTTGTTATCACACTTTCAGGGAGTTAAGCTAACAATTCCATTAATAAATAGCAACGAGAAGAATGCAAGAATTGAATTCTCTTCTCTGTTCGAGTCATTGAAACACTCGACACATTGCCCGAATATTGTGTCATGCTTGCTTGTTACATTGCTATTTTCCCTGCTCGGCTCTTCGATTTAACTCAATGCTCATTGAGCTGAGCCAAGAGCATGAAATGTTCGTTTGCGTAAGTGTTTAATTTTAATTCACATTTTAAAACGATAAAAAGAAGTTTCGCAACGTCAATAGAATGCATCCATGATGCAATGCAATGGTATTTGATGGTCTTGCTCGATGATTGTCAAAATGATGATTGAACAAATTACGATAGAATTATTTCATCGTGAATATGACGCGATGATGGCGCATGCAAAAAGCGTACGTCATCAAGCAAGCAATAAAAGCCCACAAATCCAGGCAATCGCATGTTTACATTGCGACTGCCGAAAAGCATAAAATCTGATCATTGTACATGTGATCTGATGCAATGTTGCAATGTACGTGTGGTTTTGTTTGAAATGTTAATCCCTGAATTTGCAACAGCAAGCCGCTAAATCAATTGTCGACACTCTTCTACTTCTTGTTACATGCACATCATCATGTCAAAGTTCATGTGCATGTTGTTGATTTCGACCAGTCAGCTATCGGTTCAATCGTCGTCAGTTGCAATGATCGTCGTGGTCGTCGTCGTTGCTGGCAGCCTATATCGTTCAACTGTTGTTGAACGATGTGTTGGATGCTCAACAGAAC
Source organism: Fragariocoptes setiger (assembly GCA_019968535.1). Classification (NCBI taxonomy): domain Eukaryota; kingdom Metazoa; phylum Arthropoda; class Arachnida; order Trombidiformes; family Phytoptidae; genus Fragariocoptes; species Fragariocoptes setiger. The sequence goes on along the minus strand of JAIFTH010000004.1, from coordinate 117,878 downwards.
ACGAATGAGATGACCACTTGATGTCTGGTTAGCAAGCTTGGCAACTCTGTCGAGTTGCCAGGAAGAGTTGAAGCGCTCACTGTTAGCTGCGAGCTCGTGTATTAGCTGCAAGCTGTTCTCTTGCAGCAATGCAATCACGTGCTCATCACACGCGTGTGCCACAGTGCACGCGTGAGATGAGCACGTAGCCAAGAAGTTAGATGACAATTAGGGCCAACGTTAGCGTGCAACGACCAATGCTCGGGGCGACTCAAGTGAGTGACTGACTCAACTATAGGCTAACTCTATGGTTAGCTAACTCAACATGTTATTAGTCTAATAGCTGTGTGTGAGGGTGAGGGTGCGTGTGCGTGCGTCCCAATAGTGCGCCTAGAGCTGTTGCTGCTGCTTATTTCGAGCTAACTCACTTGCTCACTTAGTCGAGCTTGAGCTTGAGCTTGAGTTGAGCTTGAGCTTAAGTTTGAACTAGAACTCGAACTCGACGAGTTGACTCGAACCCGAGTGAGCTTCAACTCAAGCTAACTTGCTGATTGCTGACTGTGTGCTCGCTGTGCTTGCTCCTTGCTAGTCGCTTTGATTCGATTCGCTTCGCTTCAATTTGGTTCGGTTCGGTTCGATTCGATTCATTAGATGGGCTGGCAATTTGTGCGTGTGTGCTGCTCCTGCTGCTCTCTAAGCTCTGTCAGCGGCAATTGTTGTTGGCTCATTCACTTGAGTGAATTGCCAGCTCAACCTAACTTGGAAACTTAACTCAAAGGCTTATTGACGACGACGACGACGACGTTCACTTCTTGAGCTCGCGCGATTAGTCGAGCTAACTGAGAGCTGCTATAGGTGCATTGTCGCCCAGGCAGGCCAAACGAACACTCATCAGTTCAGCTCATTGGAGTTGAACTGAACTGTCATAAAACTAGCTTGCTGTGTAATGATCGCATCACTTACAGTCACAAGCTCAATGTTGACAACGACCACAATACTTCATTGCGCGCACAGTCTTGATACTAAAGATGACGCTCGCTCGAGGCGTCCATTCTATTCTTGTGGCTGAGTTGGCTCACAGTTGGAGCTACAGAGTGCAATTGTCGTCAGTTTGCAACTACATCAATAAGAGCAAGAGCAAGAAAGCGATCGTTCGTTTTGGTTGGTGGCGTCGTCGACGAGAACTTATGCGCACCACAAGCTGAACCAGCGAATGAATAATGATGAGTTCTGTCCTATAATCTGATGATGATCGTTTGTTAGCTAAAGCGTTTGTTGAGCAACTGCTAGAGTTGAATGTTGTGTCCGCTCTTTCGTTTACTCAACAATGACACCATTGTTCGCTTCAAATTCAATCACGAGATCTGGTGGCTGAATTGATGGCGGTGGCAAGAGGAGGGGGACGCTCTAATTGAGCCACAAGCGAATCCTGACACTCCTCTTATATGGGACCAGTTTTTCAATTTTCTAATAATAAATCTTGTCTCATTTCTTTCAATTTAATCTTTTACTAAACTAATTCAACTAATTTTTTCTCTATTGTGTGCGCACACACACACAGAACACAAATCGAACCAAAATGACACTGGATCAGCTGATCAGCAGCAGCAGCGTGGCAAATTGTTAAGCAACGCGTGCCAACGATTGTACTGTAATGAAACAAGTGATGTGAAAGTGCAACGCCGCAAACAAGCCCCCGTTGATGGGCGTGCAAAACAATTGCAACACACAGTCGCTGCTAGATTCAATACGGCCAATTCTATTCAATCTGCAACTGCCGATACATTAATGACGCAACAGCAACAACGAGACAGCATCAATTTGACGCCCGATGTCTCGTCGACGGGCAAAGCGAAGCGACGCCACAGGTGAGTTTACTAATAAAGAAACTGCAATTTTTTCTCTTAAGTTTTATAAATGAACCGAGTGTGAATGGGCAGTGAGTGAGAAGTTAGTTGTGAAGCGAGGAAGGGAGGGGGCGAGGCGAGGCGAGGCGAGGCGGGGCGGGGAACCGAGTTGGCCACCCGAACAACAGAAAGTGAAGAATGAGTACTGCCATTACAGCATGTAAAATCATTAGCAAATGAATTGCAAGGCAGTTGCCGGTTGCAAGAAGGTGTGCGCGTGTGATGTGCAGCAGTAAAATAAGTGGTGACGTAATTATCCTGATTAGCAATGGATTGAAACAGGCGTGGTGAATGTGCCACATGCTAGCCACTACGTTCGCCACATCCTCCACGTTAGCGAATGTTGCCAGGGAACACACATGTACGAGCAATAATGAGTCAAGTCAGAGCACGAGCAGCAGCAACACAGATTTGAACAGATGAAGAACAATAGAGAGCAGCCTATTTGTGTTACTCGAAAAGCAGAGCAGAATAGTTCGTAAAGTAGATAGCGAACAAAAAAGTGTGCAATAACAACATGTGCCACACTCGATTGGCACGTGATGCAAGCGTCGTGTGTTGTTGGCGCGCCAAGCAACACGCGACGAGCGAAGTGCGACGAACGACGAGCGACGATAAAGTGCGAAGCAATTATGCAATCATCGCACACACACACACACACACACACACACACACACACAACACAACTCAACTGCACGCGTCTAGAACTACAACTAGCGACGCGTGCGTGTTTATTGCTGTTGATTTGTAGTTTAGTTGACTTCACAAATTCAATGTTTGCCGCAACTCCAGCTTGAAGCAATACCTCAACGGCTGTGTGTAGTTGCTGTAGCGGCTGTTAATTTAATTAGTTTAGGTGTCGCCGACATCAGCAACAACAGGCGCCCATAGAACAGAATAAACGGAGCAGAATGAAATGGAACGAAACGAAACAATTTGCTCAAGCGCCCATTAGTAGTTGTGCGTGTAAAGTTACGTAATAGCAACTGACTTATTCATCTTGCCGTGAGTGTTTATTACACTCACAGAGAATGAATGTTGTTTCATTACAAGCAACAACTCATCGGCCTCATTGAGAACTGAGGCATTCACGACGACTCATCACTGAGTGAACTGAAATGCGTGATGATTAGCGAGCCGAGCGATGTGAGTGTGAAGGGAGGGAGCATTTAATGCGTGGGTGGTCCCACCACGCACCACCGCGAGGGTAAATCCACTTCTTATCATGCTGTTGCTATTCAATGCATTGCATTGGTGTTAGTTAATATTTAGTGACGCAATTCTGGCATAACCTTGAAACTTACATAACTTTTTGTGTGTTTACGACAATCTCCATACATACATTAAATCTATTTAGTATTCATCAAATTACCAGCACTTGATGATGTAAAGCAGTGAAAGTGATGCAGGTGATAACTGAATTCTGTTCCCCCCCTCTCTCTCTCTCTCTCTTTCTCTCTCTATCTCTTTTCCTCTTTATGCCCTCCTCCATTCAACACACAACTCACATGAAACAAACTAATGAACAATGAACGGTGAACAATGTGTGAACAACAACAACCAATTGCCAATTGTTGGGAACAAAAGTAGCAGCCGGACAATATTCACAAGCTACCAAGTGAACGAATTGGAGAAAGCGTTCCAAGAAGCTCACTATCCGGACGCGTACGCTAGAGAGAATCTGTCGATAAAGACTCAATTGCCGGAAGATCGAATTCAGGTAAGTTGGTCGTCTTGCTAGCTCACTCATCAGCACACAGTTTCGTCCCTCTTTTTGTCCAACGTCTTTTTGATGGAAAAAATCTCTCGTTGTTCGTCTTCACTCTGACCTTTCGACCTCTGACGATCTGAGTCACGTGCTGGTCACGTGTACCATCGTCAATTGATTCACGTATGATTGTGCAGCGACTGTCGTCGACTGTTGGACAGTTGTTGTCGTTGTCGTTGCTGCTGCTGCTTGTTCTGAGCCCCTGGGGCTAACTGTTGGCTGCTATGGTGCAATGGTGGCACCACCTACAACAACAACAACAACAACAACTATGGCGGCAGCAGCAGCAACAGCAGCTGTGATATAGCGGCATTCATGATGTGATATCCAGCAGATTGTGGAAGCCAGCGTGTGTGTGTGCGGCCCAACTAGCGAACAAGGGAGCGAGTGACTAAGCGTGTGAGTCAAAGTATGGCGTAAATAACGAGCCTGACCGTAACGATAGCAGCAACAACGTACGATTTAGCTGCTTGTTTGCTTACTTGTTCTGCTGCTCAATATCGCAATACTCGCTATAATCGACGACGTACGACAACAAGCGTGACGACAACAACAACAACAACAATCGATTAGGGCCTTAAACAAGGGCCTCAACAACAGCAACGGCGATCACTACACGACAAATTATCGTCGTCGTCGTCGTCGTCGTCGTCGTCGTCGTCAATACTTGAGCTGCAAATCGATTGTCGATCGATTGATCATCGAGAGAGCGGCAGCAGCAACAACAACACATCGAGACAGCCAACCAGAGTTTGTTGTTGGTTTTGCTTGTTTGTTCGGCAGACATTTGCCAGTCAGCAGCTCGATTGCTTCATGCAAAATTTATAAGTCCAATAGGGGACAAGGAAACGAGCAAACAAGCGAAAGAGTGGGTGTGAATGAAGGGCCGCCATTGGCCATTGGCAAGACATGCATTGGCATTCGACTCAGGCTGTGACTCTACTAGCTAGATAATAAGCGTCGTGTTGTCAGTTGCTCGGAATTGCAATGCCGCCACACAACAAACTGTGTGATCGAAATTGGAGAGAAAATTAACCTCATTCATTCGTTCGTTCACGAGCGAACGCACGCGCGCACAAACCAAATGTAGAGAGAACTTTGTTTATTGTCGCTCAAACCAACCGCTCAAATTGCCAATAACAGGCGTGTTTTTTATTATTTATTATTATTTCGGCATCTGAACGCACAGTCGACGAAGGCAGTGACTTGGCCCAAATGACAAGTGAACACTTGTCAAATAGTTGGCAACTCGCGCACTTTGGCACGTCCATCTGTCGTTCTTCTGGCCGTCCGTCCGTCCGTCCGTTCGTCCATCCCATCTGTCTGTGAGCTTGTGCGTCTATCTCGCTAAGCGTTGGGCAACAACACCGAGCAAAGTGTTGTTGTCAACGTTAGCCAATAATAACACTAGTAATAGTAATAATAACAAGCCAAACAAGAACGAAGAGTGCGTTTGTCGGCGCGTGCAATAATTTGCGCAAGCAAGCAAGCATACGGCAAGTAAGCAAGCGAACGAACTAGCAAACACTCACGCACTCACTCACTCATTCACTAACACACGCATTGGCACTAGCAAGTGATGCGCGTGCCAGCTTCCATATTGCTCGTTGTTCTTTAATTTGCTCGTTGTTTGGAACGTCACACGAGTTAGATAACAGTTAGAGACGACGACGACGACTACAGCGAACACTATAGCGAGCCAGCCAGAAAGCAAGCAAGCAAACGTGAGAATTCGTCTTGTTACGCAGTTCGAGGTTCGTTGACACGAGGCACATTTGATTGGGTGGTCTCACTCACACAATGAACACTGCACCCTCATAAAGCACTGCTTATTGTGTTGTAGATTCATAAGAAGAAGCTGTTTCATTGGCACAAGGGGTGGCCAATTTTGTCGAGTTGTGTTGCACAACAACTCGCTGGCTGACTGGATAACATTGAAAGAGTGCGTTGTGGTTTCAATTGTTCGTTCGCCGTCAGATTGCCTGAATGAGCTGCGAGAGGCACTTTTCCTTTCTTTCTTATTATTATTATTATTATTATTTTACCGTTGAGCTTTCAGCTTACTCTCGAGCTTGTTTGTTGTACGGCAGCAGTAGCTGAACATTGTTGTTGTTGTCGTCGTCGAGGTTCACACAATATACAACATCGAAAACAACAACAATAGAGGCTCAATTTTCACTCAATCTCACTCCCTCGCAAACAACAACAACAATCTATCTATTGGCACGATTGCCTGTGCCAATCTATTTTGCACCAGCCACCGATTGGGCTGCTATTGCGCCACTGCACCGTTGCATGAGAATCAATGTGACGATAGTGTGAACGTGACCGTTCACACCAAACACAAATACAGTGGCTCATTATTGTCACAGCATTGCCCGGGACACGGAATGATCAACGGATCGAACGGCCAACGACAACAATGACAACAACAACAACAGCAACAGCAACGACTACGATGACAGTTCATTATGTGCCGAATCGTCGTTGTCATCGATTGACTGACTGTACTGTTGATGTTGCTGCGGCGACTGCGGCTGTTGTTGTTGCACGTGTCGATTGTTGTCAAGTGACATGACGAAGCGTGTCGTCGCTCCATTTTGTCCACACACGATTAGCAACAACAACGGTAATAATAATAATAATAATGTGTGTTGTTATTATCATTGTCTGTGTTAATGAACAAACACAGAGGAGCTTATTAATACAACACAGGGAAGCCGATTACTAATAATGAATCGATTTATCAAACTATCGATCACTTTTCGCACTTGTCCACATGTTCATTTGTGATAGATGATCAATATTGGCTTACGTGTACATAGGCTCACATTGTGATAGGTAGATTTCACTCACGTCTCATCTCATTTCAGCTCGGCTCATCTCCAATTTAATCACTCACTCTAATCATCGATAATCAATCCATGAATTTCTCTTCTGACGGATCTACTGACCACCACCACTGATAACTAATAAATGTATTAACCGATCAACGTGCGTGTGACAGGTGTGGTTTCAGAATCGACGCGCCAAGTGGCGCAAGAAGGAAAAGTGCTGGGGTAAATCAACGATTATGGCCGAGTATGGTCTGTACGGAGCAATGGTTCGTCATTCGTTACCGTTGCCTGAGACAGTCATAAAAGAGTCACAAAAACGGCGCAACAATCACAATCACAACAACAATAGCTCTACTGATGCAAATGCTATCAACAATAACACTAGTAGTGGCAACAACAACAACAGCAACAATAGCGACAACAATGACGACGATGACGACGACTCAGGTGTGCCCACTGCACCTTGGCTGCTTGGAATGCACAAAAAGAGCCTGCAAGTAGCACAATTGTCGTCTGCGCCGTCCTCGCCGTCACAATCGTCCTCATCGTCGTCTTCATCATCATCATCATCATCATCACCATCATCATCATCAACTTCGTCATCATTGTCATCACACGAGAGCCGCTCGTTTAATGACCGAACAGCAGCAGCAGCATCTAATGACGAGCCGAAAAATAACAGCAACAAGACCCACAGATCAGCTGACACTAGCACCAAGTTCATTGTGAGCAACATCGGTCACCAACAGTTGGACACGAAAAGAATATGGCGCCCACTGCTCGCTAATAGGCAGCGGCAGCAGCAGCAGCAGCAGCAGCAGCAACAACAACAACAACCGCAACAAAGAGCCAAGCAACATTTAACATCACAATCGCAAAGTTTAACATCACAAAAGCGCCGAACTAGTTTAAAAACTACAAAAGCCAGCAATAAAAGCGTTTTGCCCCCCAAAACGAATACGAGCAACAACAAAACGAGACAGCAAGTGTTGGGCGCCCATTTCAGCGGCGACAAGTGGATGATGACACATCACAACAACAGAACAGGTTGTGCACAACAGTCGGCCACACACTCGATTCCTAGAGTGACAGTCGATTGCCTAGATGGACAGTCGACGCAAGCTAGTTTGACACACGAGTCAAGCTCTCAGAGTCAAGCAGGTCACGCGCAAAGTCAGCAGCAGTCGACGTTGAACTATAGCCAAAATATCGTCAGCACCAATGTCGGTGGTATTAATTTGACTTCGACTTTGGCAGCGGCCAATTTCGCTGCAATGGCCGCTGCTGATTCGTTGCGCCATCAGAGCTGCCACGTGACCACCAATGGCGCGACAGGAACCGGTGCTAACAGGTTCAATGTGAACACAACGACAACAGCACAACGGCAACAAGCTCATTCATCGCTGATGGCCGCCGGCTTGGCGTGCGGTTTGTGGCCGCCGATGATGTGCTCACTCAATCATGCCTTGTTACGTGCAGTTCAAGTCCAGCAGCAGCAGGTATCGCCCAGACAGCACCCAGTGTCGGCGTTCAATTTTTCAGCATTAGATTTAGACAATAATCCATTGAGTTCGAATTCTGCCAACAGCCTCACAGTGAGCCAATTGCCGCCACTAGCCGCCATTGGGCCATTGGGCGTCACAGCTGCTGGGACGGAAGCGGCAGCGGGCGCCGTCACCAGCGCCAATCCGTGGCTCAACGAATGGCTTGGCGAATACATGAATTGTCAAGCCAGTGTTAATGGTGGCGCCACCTTGCGACCAACCGCAGTGCCAAGCGCAGTAGTAGCGAGCAGCATCGCTGATTGCACTCTCACTACTCACTCTATGAACAACTCTATGAACTCTATGAATGAAAAAGAAGACAATCAACTTGACGACATTGAAATGCATGACATTCGAAATGAGAAAACGAACGACGACGATGACGACGACGATGACGATGACGATCACGATCACCACGACGACGACGACGATGATGACGATGACCAATCAAGTGACACTGACAACGATGAGCTAGATGTCACAGACGACCTCACAACGGCACCGTTGCTTGCTTGAACTATTGATTGCACTTCTTCGATCATCCACATATCATCTCAACGAATTCTAATGCAACATTTTCTATCTATCTTCTACAATCATCAATAGCTATCACGAATGTGACGGCCGGAAGTTGAGAGATGAACGCGACTCACACACTTATTTAAATTAGATACAATCGCATGTAAATGTCAATTATAGGATTGAACGGGACAAAACGGAAACGCCACTCAACTACAACTCAACAAAGGCGGCGGCGGCGTCAAGTGGTCGACCATTGTTATCGGTGGTTATCGATAGCCAAACAGCTTTAACAACCCCGAACAACTCCTTGCAATGTCATGTGTGTGCGTGCCATTGTTGCTTAAATGAGCTTCTTGGATTTTGAATGACCCCGTTGACTTGTTGTCGCTGTTGTTGACCTGCTCGAGAGCTTACATGTGTGAGTGGCAACTGACGACTGACAATTGCTCTGATTGCGTCGAGTGTTGAGCTTCGAGTTGAGTTGAGTTGAATTGAATTGAATTGAAAACATAAGGACACAAGAAGTTTGTTTGTGTGTTTGTATACGTGTGTGTCTAAAGTTCGCGTGAAGAAAAATGCTGCTGCTCTTGTTGAATGATGAATCAATGGTCATTTTATTTCAATTCTCAATCGATTGTTGCTCGTTGGTCACGCTTACGACATGCGTACGTATATTGTTATGTGGTCGTGTCGTACAGCCACGGCGTGTCGTTCGTTGGGCGCCACACGACGCAAGTATTGGCAACCAGCCACTCAACAGCAAGCACACACACACACACACACACACACTCCAGATTCACATTAGAACGTGTAATAATAACAATAATAAAAGATTTATAGGTTAGAATTGTATGACATTTGAATTGTTTCTCTCAAGTTCTTTTCTGACATGATTCATATGACATGTAATTTATGTATATTTTAGCGCTAAACATTTTCATACTCTTATTTCATACTCTACGATATGTCGTGCTACGTCATGTTTTGCAGACCACTGAGTGTATTGCAACCCCTTCTCTTTCTCTCACACACACACACACACATAAACACATGGCGCTTGTCTTTAGTATCGATTTGAACGATAGTTTCAAGCAGTATCAAGAACGAGCATTATGAAGCATCGTTCAACAGTTGACATGATTTATGAATCTTCCTACCGCCGCTACTCTTGGTGCTCGATTGTTGATTGTTGTCGATTGTCAATTGTGGTGCGCCCACGCACTCAAATTCGAGCACACACTAGACTTTGATGTAACATCTAAGACATGTAAGATTGTTTGTTGAACCAAAGCATCGGCATGAGATTGACGTTGACACTAATCGTGATATTCAAGATAAGCCAGCGTAAGCTCCAGAGCTCAATAACAGCATACGACAACAGTTTGCCATGGCGCTAGTCAAACAATAAAGTTTATGTGATGGGAAAAGCTAATCTAATTATAAGGCCATTCAAATTGAGTGTGTGTGTGTGTGTGTGTGTGCCCCAAAATCAGGATTAAATATCGCTTGCGGTCGAGTCATTGTCATTACGTGTTGATCCATTAGCGACGTTAATGTCACTCTCAACTTCAATGGCTATTGTTTTTTTTGTTGTTGTTGTGGCCAACTCAAAACTCGCAAGTCACAACGAGTTGATTCGAGTTGATCTCGATTCAGTTGAGTCTGACAAAGAATCGAGCAGTCTGCTGGTGGTCAGTGCCGATCTGTGATGTCATTACATCAAGTCGCTTTCGAGACAGACACTTGTGCCACGCTCGTAGTGTGTGTGTCTGTGTGCGTCACAACGCTCGCTGTTAGCCAGTAGATTGCCAATTGTGTGCTAGCTCAATTGAGCTCCATGATGGTGGATGGAACCACACATGATCAGGCCAACAACATGATCGATAGTTTGAGTTGTTGTCATTCACTTAAGCGTGATTTGTAGCATTCGTTTTGTAACTTTCATGCTATGCTTCGCATGCTTTCTGTTGTGTGTGTGTGTGTGTGTGTGTGTGTGTGTGTGAGTGTGTGTGTGCCACAAACCACAAACAAACAACCTTTGGGTCCACCATTTGAAGCGCGCACGCACGCGCAAGTTGTCCATTGCATTGCATTGGACAAGACGGGACTCTCTTTCATCGCTTGCTTTGTTTTTGTGTGTTAACGGGACGAGAAGCACGTGTTGTTGGTCGAAAGAGCACAATGACTGACAATTGGCGAAAGCGACAGTGTGCATTTGTGACGTAGCACGTGCTCGACGAAGCGAAAAGTCATTGAGTACTGTGTGCTGTCATTGCTACTTGCGCAATGACCATAACTCACGCTAACGCTGTGGTTATGCGCGCTCGGCCCTAAATGAACCACTTTCCGCTAGCTTTCCGTTTACTACGTGCACGTAAGTACTTACACGTAGTCTATGAGTAGTAAGTCTGTGTGTGTAAATCTCAATTCTATTCTCATCCTGTTGTCTTCTCTCAAGTTCTCATAATTTAACCAACTTGCTACGAGTCGATACCGCCCAATGACACACACACAACCACACCATGCACGCGCGTGGGCGTCCACGACGACAACGTGAACAACGTTCAACAACCAAAATAACGACAATCGAAATGGAATGCTTCATCGAGCGTCCACAGGCAGCAACAGTAACTACTGAACACAAAGTAATGTTTGATGGAGAGAACAATTTTAAATTTCTTTATCAAATTTTGTTTTTCTTTCGACTCAATCGAAATGGTTGGTACTAGGTTTGGATAGTTGCTACTGCTATTCTAAACTAGCAATGCTTGGCTTGTAAGTCAAGTGGCCGTGGAGCCACATTCTCTACATTACCACAGTGCCACACGCACACAACACAAAACGATGATAATAGTTTAAAGTTTTATAAAGTAGCAACAAAAGAAATGGCAAATTGTTTCACGAACCAATCGAGCGATGTGCGTTTTGATTCACATTCTTTTTGTGACCAGACACATTTCCTTATTCTTTATCTTGCTCACTACTCCCTCTATTTGTTGTCTAATATTCGAACATAGACATTTGCTAGTCGACCACATTGCATTTGAATTGCGCTTTTATTAGCACAGTACGTTCATGCCGCATTCTTTATGCCGTTCTTCTATAATGCTCGATCCAGATCATTATGGAATGCAAAATCTCAATCTCTGGCATTAGCACATCAGACACAATAACATTACACACAAGTTTGAAGTCATCAAATAATAATAATTCGATCAATGAGTTCGATTCTCTTTAAGCATGAGCACTTAGGTGGAGGGGAATCTAAATTCACAAACACTCATTCGAATCGAGGCTTATCATCACACAGGCAACTGAAATTAGTTTGTCAGACGAACGAAACGCACTAGACAGAAAAATTATACGATATCATTGGCTCAATATCTTGTTGATCGCTGTGCCATCGACTTTATTAATTAATTGATTAATTAATTAAGTTACTGTACTTCTGTTTTCATCACAACACTTTACATAAACGCGCACATGCGTCACACAAAATACACACGCACCACACTCACCCGTGCGCACTCACACACCAGCTGAACGGGAAGAACAACAAACATACAACAGCTGATCGATATTGTTGTGAAAAACTTGTGTGATCTTTCCCAAACAATTCATGTCAATTTATTTTATTTATTTCAATTACCTTTTAATCAACTTTGAAAAAAGAATACTTTCAACCACCAATCAGGATTAAACGCCAATGTTTCCATGGCGACCGATATCGGCTACGTTAAAGCGGACAGTAAGCGTCACAATGCGTTGCCCGTCAACACTACAGCCGGCGCAAAACTAGTGTCGAGGAATCAACAACAATGGTACATTATGCACAACAAAAGCCACGCCAGTGTCGCCAAAGTTCAGTCGATTAATTCACGCTTCAGCACCATTGATTATTGTTTGTCGCAGCGCAAGGAAGCACTGAGTCATTTGTTGGAGAGTGTTAGATGTTTCAAGGACATCAAAACGAGCCTGAGTGAGATATCGCGCGACATCGATCAATTGTTTCATCAATTCGAATCGATAGAAAGCCACCTGACCATCATGCAAGACGCTAAAGAACAAATTGATGTTGCCAAATTCAAAGAGGAGCAAAAAGCAATGATAAAAGACTACACCGATGCCAAGAACAAACAGTTCGAACAAACTAGTCGACGCATGGAACGCGAACACAGAGAACGAGTTAGTGATTATGAAAAAAGACAAGAGGCACTGATGGAAGAGCGCCGACGATTGCATCAGCAAGCCTTCGAAGAGGAGATGCAACGATATCTCGCACGCACTCGCAAAATGTGAACGACATTCGATCAAAATCCAAAACTTCAAAACTAATAACAATTGTTTTCAAATCAACATATAAAATGCCTGTTAATGGTCAGTTTGCTTCGGACTCTTGCCAACACAAGCGGAGCGAGCCAGCACAAAGATTATAGCGCTTGGTACGTTAGTTATTTTATTAACATTACTTGGTTACAGTCAAGCCGACTCCAAGTCCCTTGCTGACGTTAGTCCAGTTCAGTTATTCTCTCTAATTTCTGATTGCAAGCCATACATAAACAAAATGTGGCATGTTCATTGTTATGTTTGACGATGAGCAAACAAAACAACAACAACGGCAACAACGGCAACAAGCGCAATGTCCACATCAAAGCAATCTAGAATGAACGATAATTTTGTGAGATCTCTCGTATATTTGTGCCACATTGATTTGAGGCGTCAGCCAACCGCAATGGCTTTGTTTACTACCACAACTTTCACGTTTACTATCCATGATCGCATTGTATTGAAATGCACAAGAGAGTGTTGTATTTGATTTAAGACAATGACTGTACCTGATGATCATCGATCAGTCAGTCGCCGACGCTCACTCATATAAATTTATATATATATCAACTCGAAGATCTTGAGGCGATATCAGTAGTTGATCTTAAGATGTGATAAAAGTCTGTTGCTTCAATCGTGGCATGTTCTGCACCGACACATACACACCGACTTCAATATCTTCACGAATGAAAAGAGGCGAGTGTTCTGGATTGATTTCGGTTCTCCTGATTGATTGATTGATTGACTTGTAATTGTAACTGACGCACTGCCAACTTTCAACAACACTCTCTCTCTCGATCGATCGATCGCCCTTTCAGAAAGAGAAACACAAAACGAAGAAACAAAAGAGAATGTTAATTGCTTATTGTCAGGAAATCATACATAGGATTTTTATCGTGTAAAAATACATGTACAAACAACAAGAATCAAGACGATGAAGGAAACGCTCAAGTTGGGGCCGAAACTGAAGGCTTCATCAAGACTAAAGACGTTCATCACAACAATAACATGCTTGCTAGTTTGTTTGCTGCAATCAGCTCAAACAAGTGTGGCCACCAACGAATGCATTCAATGTGATCCGATCGGCTCGTTGGCTTCGTCAGTGTCTGCCAGCTTGGTGGCTTGCAACGAGATTGCAACTCACCGGCAACAGCCATCACAGCAACAGGTGCCCGTGTGCGAGTGCAAGCCTGGCTTTGGGGGCGCTTTGTGCAACGAGTGTCCGTCCGGCCAATACGGCAATCCACGAACGGCATCGTGTCGACCGTGCGCTTGTCAACGTGACGGCTCGGCTAGTCTAGTGTGCAATCCACACGATGGCAAGTGCACATGTGTCGCCGGCGTTGGCGGCGATCGTTGCGATCAATGTGCGCGCGGTTACGTTGGCAAGGCACCAGTGTGCACCTGGTGTGGCGAATGCTTCGACCAATGGGACGATATCATTGCTGCATTACGCAACGAAACTCAAGCTCTTTTGGATCATGTACGTCGACTAATGGAAATCGGAACACCGGGCGCCTACGCCAAAGAGTTTGCCGAGATCGAGGCAAAATTGGACCGAATAGCGGCCATATTGGCAGCACAACGTTTGGACCCGGAAGCGATCGCTAAATTGGCACGCCAAATACAAGAGTTGGCCGCGAGATTGCGTGAAATTGAACGACAATTAGAAAAGAATGAACGTGACACAGACTCAACATCCAAACGAACACAAGCAGTGTTGGCAGCATTGCGTGATATCGAACGAATTGTCGACGAGCTTGGCGGCTTAACGGACCAATTGCGCGAGAATGCCACTCAATTACAAGAGACAAATGTTGATGGAGCGTACACTATAATTGTAAGCTCGCAAAATCGATCGCGTGAAGCCGAAAAAGGCGTTCGAAATCTGAGACCACTGTTGTTGGAATCCGAGCAAAAGCGTCGCGCCACCGAGAACATGTTGGCCACCACCACTGCTCGCTACAATAGCTCGGCAGCAAACAATGAAGCACTGCTGGCACTGATGGCCAAACAAATCAGCGAACTCGAGGCCGGTGTGGTGCCGGTCAACATGAATGTGTGCGCCTCTAATGCAACTGTTGGCGTGTGCGACGCACTGTGTGGCGGTGCATTGTGTGCCAAGTGTGGTGGGCTCAGTTGCTCGGAAGGCGCCACCACACGGGCTAGCAATGCACTGGAAATGGCCAAGCAAGCGGACGATTTGATACGGCAAAAGTACGCCGCAGCGTTGGCCCAAATGAATGCACTCGGAGAGGCGCGCAACATCAGCGACGAGGCGCTCGAGAAAGCGCGCCTGGCAATGTCAATGTGCGATGCGTCACGAGCTAAATTTGCACAGGTGGCCGCCGACATGATGGCCTTCTTAGATGCAGTCGACAAATTTGCCGGTGTCGACGGCGCACGGCCGGCCGAAGTTCGTGTGTACGGCACCGAGTGTTTGGCTCTCAAAATAGGACTCAAGCCAGAACAGATCCTTGATTTGGCGCGCCAGATCAATGAAACTATTGCCAGTCTCACTGACATCGATCGCATCTTGCAAGAGACATCGGGCGATTTGAATACGGCTCAAGAGTTGCACGCACAAGCCGATCGTGCCA
This sequence comes from Fragariocoptes setiger, assembly GCA_019968535.1. Classification (NCBI taxonomy): domain Eukaryota; kingdom Metazoa; phylum Arthropoda; class Arachnida; order Trombidiformes; family Phytoptidae; genus Fragariocoptes; species Fragariocoptes setiger. Next base: position 102,395 of record JAIFTH010000004.1, on the reverse strand, counting down.
AAGAAATGGCCGACAACATATTGGACATGGCCAAACAGGTGTTGGAGATGCTGAAACAGGCCGCCATCGAGCAAGCAAAAGCTTTGGCTGCAATAACAGCCGCTCAGGGCGACATCGACGGTGCACGTGCTGATTTGGCGGAGATCTCTGCAGAAGTTGAACGTTGGGAAAAATTCATACACGGTCTCACTGAAACTTTGCCTGCCTTACGTGATCGGCTCGATGAACTTTTGAAAAAATACGCTCAAAATGAATTATTTGTTACGCAAGCCAGTGCGGCCGCCACCGAGGCTGGCAAACTCACCGATCAAGCGGCTGGACTTACCGACGAGGTAGCCATCAAAGTTGCTCTGCTCGAAGAGAAAATGCGCAACAAGGCACGCCAGAGTGGCGAGGCCAAAGATCGTGCCGAACGGCTCAAGAATGAGGCGCTTGCGTTAGCTGCCGAGACACAAGCAAGGATGGGCCTGTTGCGTGAGCTCGACGATGCTTTTGATGAAAATGCACGTTGGCTTAAGGATTGGCAAGATCTTGTCGACGATTTACAACGACAAATGGATCAATATATCAAAGATATCGACGCCAAAGCTCAATATTATCGCGAGTGCCAGTCTTAATTATGTAGCGGTTACCCAAATGCACACAACCATAATGCATGTATATTAAAAACAATTAAAGACAATTATAATTAACCAAACAAAGAATCGTTTGTCACGCACATACTTACATGTCTCATGTTTTTAATCACTCAATGAGCACAGTTGTTAACTTAAAATTTATTTTAAATAGACTTGACGTAACAATCTACAATACTTCAATTGGCAAATCTGACAGCAGACTCTTTCAACAGGTTGCACGAGTCAATCATCGAGAGCCCTTTCGATGGGCACAATGCAAACAGAGTAGGCATCGCTTGAACAGCTGCCAACATGGGTATGATATTGGCTTGACGTCGACATTCGAATCTATGTAAGGCACGCTCTATGGCGAAGCCGTCCTTAGTATTGAACAGACTCTCTCCATTAGCCAATGATTGATCGAGTTGCTCATATAATACTAGAGCATCTATAAGGCCCAAATTAAGACCCTGACCAGCAAGTGGATGCAATCGGTGTGCGGCGTCTCCAATTAGGGCAATTCGCTTGTATCGATCTTGGGCTAGTTTTCCCACCATACGCGGTGATGTGGTACCGAAATATAAAGGATACGAAGCTCTCGAATCAGAAACAACTCTCTTGATTCTCGGAGGACTGTCACCATTTTCCGCCCAAAATTCTGATTGGTCTAATGTTAATGATCGTCTGGTCGATAGTCCTAGAAAGCGTTCGGCCAGCGTATTGGCGCCATCGAGAGCCATATTAGCAACATCGTGCGCACCTTTGAGTATAAAATTGTTGGCATACTCAACTTCACTGAGTAATTGATTGACGTACTCAACAAACGTTTGCTCGTCGAGCGATGATAGGTGATCGGCCAAACTGTTGGGGGCACTTATCACAAACGAACTATACCGATCAGTGAGGGGTAACAGTGCAACAACTGTATCATTGTTGACAGAAAAACGTTGATATGCTACATCGTTGGGATCGCCCAAGTAACGTTGCTCTATTTCAACAGTGCCTACGACTGCTGATTTGTTTAGGCTTTTTTCGAAATACTTCAGTCCGCTAAATTTGCGCACTGATGACTTAAAACCATCGCATCCTATCAATAGAGGAGTCTCAATGGCCATATCTTCGCTCGTGGCTCGGTTTTTGACTAAAACCTCAATTAATCCACCCTGTGACAGTTGAGAGCTCTCAACATTACTATTCCACGTGACCGAATCATTGTCTTTGAGATTCTCGACAAGCGCATTCAACATACGATCGTTCTCAACCACATTGAATAATATTCCCTCACCAGCAGGTCCAACGATACCAGGTTGCTTGATCTGGCGAAATTCCGTCTTATCTTCAAAACAATAATTCCATGTTCGTATCATTTTAACATCCTTTGAATGCGGTGCCAGTTTTCTCCACACCTCTAATTTTTCGAGCATTTGACGCGACGAAGGTGTGATGCTGGAGACACGATTAGAGTACTCACTGCCATCGCTGAGGGGTTCGTCTCCGAACGGGTCGGTTTTCTGGTTTGTATTTGTAGTTGGTGTTGTCTTCTTGACAGGTCTAGATCCCTTCTCCAACAAAAGAATGCGGCAGTCGTGAAAACGTGGAGATTTTTTCAGCAAGTTTAGCAATGAAAAGCCAACAATGCCGCCTCCACTTATGATGAGATCAAATCTTCGAGCCGCCATGGTCAGATTATCAAGGTCACAAATATTGTTCAAAATTGGCAAATGTTGCTCCGGAGATACAAAACATCGCGACAACCTTACGCGATCATCATTGAGACTTCCAATTCGTGAGCAGTCTCTCGAATGTTTTGATTGCAATAGACAGCTATGCGTGCTACACTGATGCCCCCTGGTGGTATGCACAAAAAATTGCTCCATATGTGTTCAAAAAGTGCGCTGTATCCAGCAATGTTAAAGCTGACGTCATTTTCGAAATAGTGTGCAGCTTGATAAAATTGGTGATCGCAATTGCGAACGTTCAACAATAGAATTCGATATTTTTTCTTCATCAACTATTCAATTTTTCAGTCAATTGGGCCAAGATTAAATCCAATCTCAAAATGGTTTACATCAATTCAAGTAAGTACCTATCAAACTGTGATGCTGACCGAAATTGAGTTCGATCGAATTATTGACTCAAACTTCCTTGTTGTATTCGTGTTTTCCTCCAAAATTTTCCAGGAGGGGAAGTTTGCCAAGAAGGACAGTACACTAATCTATTTTGGAGATTTATAATGTTTTTCGTTCTGTTCTTTAGAACACTTGTTGGTCTCGAGAACAAGAATGATAAAAAGAACGACGATCGACCGAGCGCTACTAGAGCAGGATTCTTTGGCGGCGGTGGTGGTAGCGGCGGGGGAACAGGAGGCCCAAAAGGCCGAAGGCCTTTTGGACCTAAGAAAATTGCTACTCTCAGCTCAATCACACCACCACCTGGTCCTCCTCCATGTGCAAGCGGAGGCTGTTGTGGTTAAGAGAATAATACCAATGCCAGACACTGTAAACTATTATCAAATTTTATGAGCAATCTGCGATACCGTTGAAATAGATTCTTCTTAGTGTAGCATTTATCGATTTAGCGGTCAGATTTCTCTCAGATGTTCCAAGATTCCCTCTGAAGTACTTCAATTAGACCAATATATAAGTTGCTACTCCGATATGCGTACTATTCAAGATTAGAATAACGATATAGATGCAATGAGTATTCAACTATTCATTTGATGTGATAAAAAAACTCGATTGCCAAAACTGGATCTTCCGTTTAGTCAGAGAAATATTCTTTGAATTTCAGTGCCTCTTAAGCCAACTTGGGTCACAAGCTCGAGGTTGCGCCGAATAAATTTATCGTATAACAAAGGTCCCAAGCACAATCATCTATGGCAACATTTCGCTAAAGCTTGACGGCGTTTTGAGAGACAACATATCGGCTAGCCCAATTATCTATACAGTTAACACCGGTTTGAAAAGGCAGAAATAAAATCTTAATTAGCGCTTCGTGCTTATCTAAAGCTTTTTGTCTGTTCTATCTTTACGCACTTCGCGCAGATTCGCGTCATTGTGTGTAAACTGCTTGCTCGCAGTTGTAGCGTGTGCGTGCCTTTGCTTTGAGTGAGGCCCACGGCAAAAGCAGCATTGTGCATTCCTGGCGACGTGATCCACCCATGCCAATGTCATATTTACATAAAATATTTGAGTAAAAAAATACAGAGGTGTGCAAGTTTCTTAAGACCAATTAAAATGAACGATGTTATGCTTGTGGCCACATTTAACTCTTTAGTGTCTTTTTCGAATTCTTGAACACCCAGCGGACAAGATAGACGATATTTAATCGCTTCGATACTCTTAGAGTGTGATTTTGCCTTCAACCGAGACATTCTCGCCACCCTGGTATACTCAATTATACTATAGCATCCAGAAACCAATGATGTATACATTAAAATTGGCCCAAAATATTAACAACAGTAGAGCGATTGCAAATTTGATCAAACGTTCGCTATGCATGAACACTAGTAGCACGGGATCGTCGCCTCCTGATTCTTTAGGGGCACAGCACTCAATACCGGATCATTTGCAATATGTGGAGAACGCCGAGGACCCATCATTCTTTCATATGGTAGAATATTTTTATCATCGTGGATGGCAAGTGGTCGAAGATAAATTTGTCGAAGAGTTCAAAGGACGTTTGACACCTGAAGAGAAGCGTAAAAAGGTGAATGGCTACTTGAAAATCATCGGTCCTTGTCACTCAATATTGGAAGTTTCGTTCCCGTTGCGAAGAGACAACGGTGACTATGTTGTTATTAATGGTTGGCGTGCGCAACATAGCCACCACAGACTACCTTGTAAAGGAGGCAAGTAATCTAAGACTTTCGCTTCCAATCGCGTGTTTTGATCTCCAGCTGTGCGCTACTTTGTGCAGGCCTCAAACCAACTAAGATTGCTCCTCTAAACGCAAATCACTAACAGATCGAATCATACATGTCTACAATGTTAAAACACTTTTCAAAACTACAGGTATTCGTTACAGCTTGGACGTCAGTGCCGACGAGGTCAAGGCCTTATCTGCCCTCATGACTTTCAAGTGTGCCGTTGTTGATGTGCCATTTGGCGGAGGCAAAGCCGGGCTTAAAATTAATCCGAAAGAATATACTGATTTCGAATTAGAAAAGATCACCCGTAATTTTGCTCTGCATTTGGCAAAAAAAGGTTTCCTGGGGCCGGGTGTTGATGTACCTGCTCCAGATATGGGTACTGGAGAGCGTGAAATGAGTTGGATCGCTGACACTTACGCCCAAACTATAGGCCACACTGATATGAATTCTCATGCCTGCGTAACTGGTAAGCCTATCAATCAAGGTGGAATACATGGTCGTATATCGGCCACTGGTCGTGGTGTCTTTCATGGTTTGGATAATTTCATCAACGAGGCCAATTATATGAGCCAAATTGGGACCACGCCTGGGTGGGGCAACAAAACAGCAATCATTCAAGGTTTCGGTAACGTAGGTTTACACTCGATGCGTTATCTTCATCGTGCAGGTGCCAAAATTATTGGTATCACCGAACGAGACGGTTCGATCTATAATCCTGATGGTATTGACCCTCGTGAGCTTGAAGACTGGAAATCCGATAACGGTACCATTAAAGGATTTCCTGGTGCTGAACCATACACTGGAGAGAATATGTTGTATGAGCCATGTGACATACTAGTCCCAGCGGCCATTGAGAAGGTCATACGCAAAGACAACGCACACAAGTTGCAGTGTAAGATCATTGCCGAGGCAGCTAATGGTCCAACAACGCCGGCCGCTGATCGTATCTTGATCAACAGGAATATTTTGATTATTCCAGACTTGTTCATCAATGCTGGTGGTGTGACTGTTTCCTACTTCGAATGGCTCAAAAACTTGAACCATGTCAGTTATGGCAGATTGTTGTTTAAATATGAACGAGATTCCAACTATCATTTGCTTGGTAAGTCAACTTATACCTGCAATTACCTTCTGCAATTACCTTCTTAGATGAATATCAGACTAACTATTGCTAATTATTCCACACACAGAGAGTGTTCAAGAGTCATTGGAGCGTCGATTTGGTCGCGCAGGTGGACGTATACCTATTGTGCCGAGTGAATCTTTCCAGAAGAAGATTTCAGGTGCCTCAGAAAAGGACATCGTACATTCTGGATTAGACTATACAATGGAGCGATCAGCTAGACAGATAATGCGAACCGCTACAAAATACAACCTTGGACTGGATTTGCGTACCGCTGCTTATGTCAATGCTATCGAAAAAATTTACAACACCTACAAGGAGGCTGGCCTCACGTTCACATGAAATTCATCGCTGTTGTCACTGATGCGGGTACTTATATTGATCACCCTAAAAGTCTTTGAACTTGTAATCAAACCCGCAAAAATTCACTCTTAGGTCATTCTAACGACTATGTTTACAATTAGTGCGATAATTGATCGTTTAATAATGAATTTAAGACGATACTTTATCCGTGAGTGAGGCGGCTGCCTCCGGGTTTGTTAATTCCTCTGGCGCAGCATTAGCCTTTGAGAAATTTTCCTCTGCAAGAGTCCCCTCTTCATGATTAGTGTCTTCGACGATGTTTTCCTTAGCTTTAGAATGATCAACGTCGCCTTCGTCAATAGTTAGAACTGCTTCGTCGTCTCCATCTACCTCATGCGTGGATGCATCATTATTCGCTACCATTGCAGGGTCACTAGTCTCGTTGACATCCATTGGTTGATTTGCCTCGGAGTCTGCATTGGCGTTTGGGGTAGAGTCATTTGCTGAGTCGTTTGCATCTGCTTTGGATTCAGTACCAACAGCAACTGCCGCTGTATCAGATGGCAGAGCAGAAGGCTCTACGACTAAATTTTTGAGGAATTTCCAGAAGTGATCAACAGCGGCCTTCCAGATCTCAGGCTCTTCCGGATATTCGCTCTCTTGTAGATCTTTGGGTAACTTTGGCTTGACAGATCGACTCAGTTTTTGGAGGTAGGTGACGGTCTCATCATAACTGTAATTGGTCTTGAAGTCTATCATATCTGGTGCGTCTTGGTAATGATTGGCCAACAATCGCATCTCTAATAGAAGATCTTGAGTCAAAAACAGATCCCTGACAACCGAAAATATCATTTGCATTGGACGCCCATAATGAGTGGTTAAATGCTCTGGAGGTGGCATCACCCAATACATTTGAAATGTCGGTGTCATGTCGCCTTTGATACGTGTATCGTGAGGTGAACAGATGAGTCCTACGCACGGCAGGTAACCTCCGGCAGATTCTTTCATCGTTATCTGATAGTCTATTTGATTTTGAATATCTCTTAAAGTTGGGTGGTTTGAGTATTTGCCCTGATGACTGTGATACCAGCCGACGACGGTAAGTTTTCTTCGTTCTATTTCTTGTCTTATTTCTTCTTCGATAGCGCTCACATTGGAATCGTTGTTCAATTTTGTTCTACAGGGAAATGCCTGCGAGATCGTTAAATTGTGTTGATTTAGATCCCAAGTCCCAGCCAAATATCCGACTACTTCACTCGTTACTAGATGACTGTGGAAATCTATCAACAATAAGGCATTCGTGGATACTGTCACGTTGAATGGTTGGATACGATCTATCGCAGTAAAGGGAACGCACTTGACCATCACGTTGGGATTATGGGTGCCACGAGTTCCAAGCTGCTCGTAGGTTATAACATGTTCGCCGGGCACTACTTCGGTGTCGAAGTCAGAATATGCCATCGATTTTGTGACAACGTCCCAACAATCGGCATCCATTTGTGTTTGGCCTAAGAGCATCGTTTCTATGAGTTTCTTGTTTCTCAAATGAGAGTTATCACGCATAAAATTGTTGCCAACACTTAGGATGGGACCACCACCACCGGTCCCGTCAGGCATACTTAATGGATTGTGAATATGGAGCTTTTGTTGTATCAGAGGCATTCTTTGTTGGTGATTACTAGTGGATGGACGATGTAATCCACCAATATTTTTTTGGAATATGGGAGCACGGAAGGGACCAGCCTGTTGTGGTGTGTTCAAGCCTCTGAGATCTTGGCGATATGGCATATAATTATGCCCAAAAAGTGGTGAAGAAAAATTATGGACAGAATTGTGGATGTCGCCGTTTCCAACAAAATGGTTATTCATACTTTGAGTATCACCTAATTGTGGCGTTGCGACAGGCGGTTTCTTTTGTTTTCTGTACCACTTCAATTTGAATGAATCCAAACGTTTGCCTTTAAAGCGGATTGCTGACCAAGCTGAACCTGGCTTACTTTCAGGATTGATCAGCTTGCAACAGTGATTGGCCCACGCCGAGGGAGTAGCATAAACATGCGGCAAGCCATCCGGACCACGCATAACAATAGTACCATCACGTCGAAGATCGCCGATGAACTTGGTTCCCATGTATTCAATTGTCAATACTTCGCGACCGGCTTGAAGGATACCATCAGCAACAAGCGTCTTCAAACTGCATGATTGTCCTAAGGCCGGCTTTCTGCCAACGTTACTAGTGTGATAGCTCCCGTGAAAAGTAGCATTGGCAGGTATAGCACCATATTCGGGAACATCTGTTTCTGAGTTTCCATTAAGATTTGAATGACAAGGAATAGATGGATCATTGTCTTTGCTATCTACTGGGTCACTTTCTGGCTCCTCGAATTGGTCCTCTTCCGAGTTGCCATTGAGGTTCGAAAGGCCGGCAGTTGATGGTTCATTGTCTTTGCTATCAACAGGGTCGCTTTCCGGCTCCTCAAATTGATCTTCTTCTGAGTTGCCATTGAGGTTAGAATGGCTGGCGGTGGATAGGTCATTATCTTTGCTGTTGACAGGATCATTTTCTGGCTCTTCAAATTGATCTGTCGGTACGGCCTCCATCTTTTCGGTGATTTCATCGAGTTTGCCTTCCTCCATCTCATCTATCAAATCCGTTTCTCCTTGGTCCATTTTTTGATGTTATAATAGTAAACTAATACTGGTGTATATATATATGTATAAATACGACGATGAGATAATTGAATATGATCGTTGTCGTTGCGGTCGCCTCCACTCACCTTCTTCTGAGTGTCCCTTGAAGTATTCAGGGTCGGCCGCGGTAGTGCAGTGTTGAGAGCCATGGTGCTCGCAAAAGCACACGTACACATACACAACACACTACACGCTGCGTACACAACGACGTACACAACCACACACTGTACAATGTGCGTCAAGTCAACTGTGTATTAACAGAGGCGCAATTTTGGGAGTTGAAGATCAAGATAGCAAAAATATATTTACTATCAGAAATAATATTGCTTGGTGGAAAGGGTCAAGAAGGTATTTGAATGAAAAATACGCATGTTCAATAAATATCAATTGATGCCATGATTATCTTGATAGAGTTATCTCTTCAAATAGGATTTTATTGTGATTAAAACGTTACGATGCTCTATCTCATGCAAATGGATCCCTCCTAGAGTAAGTTCGTGTGCACTCTTCAAATACAATTTTGCATTAGATGTTATGTAGCAAAAAGTCAGCGTCGCCCGATATCCAAAACATAATAGTTGAAGAAACTTACGGTGCTTTTGTACATAACGTGCCGATGATATTTGCAATTGGACGCGGTGTGCCAGCCACGCAAGATTTTTATACCCAAACTTTCATACATTCAATTTCCAAAAGCAAGTTTCGACAGTGAGTGAAGCTCAATTATTAGTCAAATGATCCAATGTTAAAAGAGACATTCTTAGACACGCTATACTTGATCAATGAAGCACAGCGATACTTTTTCCGAACACTGAGAATGAGAAAATTGGGGGAAAGAATGAAATAAATGATGAAATAAGAATAATGCATTTGAAGCGCAGAATGATGCGCACACGATTAGTTAACTCTTACCCCTACTACTTCGTTCATGTGTACATTTAAGGAAATACACAGCATGATGAAAATGATAAATTGAGCAATGTGTACAGGGCAAGAATCAAGCGAGGTCTATGGACGCGTGTTGAGATCTTTTGTACATATTGCGCTTTATTGATTGTGAGTGAAAACGAAAGAGTGTTCAGGTTTTTTTATTACATTACACTATATGACATGCGACTAATCGAACGGTATGTGACCGTATTTGTGCAGCAAAATATCGGCAAAAAATCTGCCAATGATACTCTCGATTAATAACAATGCGAATTTTGTACAAATGCTCTATCGACCTAGATCGGGTTGTGAAATGGAAACATTAATTCTGCTTTATAAACAAACTTTCATCATGTGCCGACAGATGGCATTTTGATAAAAGGAAACAAGAACAAGAAAGATATGTGAATTGTTCATAGACTATCTAATTCATATATTTACGTCTGCACTCGATTTGTATTGCTGCCAAGCTAGCATTCCGTGAGGGGGAAGCCTATATCGCATGAAAATTTGCATAAATTCAATATCCATTGATGATGGTCGTTTTTGAAAATAATGATTAAACTTGATGATTGCAGAATATCCGTTCAATGACTTTGATGATCTAGCAGCGGTCTCCATGACAAAGTTTAGACGAGTACCTTTATATCTATCTGCTGACTCGAGGATATTTAATAATTAAGGTTTCAAGTTATGAGTGTACCATTACTCATAATTCGGGACTGTTGAATGGCATCAGTTGGATCATCCCATTCGAAAGCCTCGATATATTTCGGCCTACAGAATCGACCAAGTTGATATTGTAATTGAATCGATTTTTGGTTTAAATTCCAACAATCTCAATTGTCTAAATTACTTTTCAACAGTTACTTTGATAGAACTAGAACACAAGCCAAACATTTATGATTTTGTGGCTAATATATTCATCTATCATAGACTGAGTGATATGTGACCAAAGATAGCCGACACTGAAATTGGATCGTCGATTCTTCTCAAAATACCTTGCGAATTCTGACGAAGTTAGATCGAGAAAATATATTAATTGAGCATAATTGATTGAATTACCAAGAAACAGGGATCAAACTATTTCGAAACGCCACAGCGGAAGAGCGGCAATATCGATCACTTGAGAACAAATAGAAGGATATAGGATACAATTTGCCAGACGGCAAAGTAATTGACCTCATAAGTCTCTAAAAACATCTCTAGGTATTTCAAAGATCAACTATCACGGTGTTGTATTCTGATATGGGCATTCTAGATACCCGAAGCATCGAAAAATGGGTCGAGTGTGTTTATATTTGGATATAACGGATGTCTCACATTCATCAAGACAAGCACCAATTGATCTGTTAGACTAAACCTATCAAAACAATCTTTCATTATAAAGCAGGACTTGGATAACGACCGCAGTGTACTTGAACTCTTGATGAATAAAATGAAAACTCTTGATATTCATGTGAACCAAATGATCTCAAATGCTAATAGTCGTGTCACCTGCTCTCATCGCACTCAAAGCACGTGAGAGCTGACTCAAGCAAGATTTTCATCGCTAGACTCGCAAATACTTGCTAACAGTAAGTGCTGTTGCGATCTGCTCGCCTTGCGACCACATTTGTACGCTAAAAACTTGAAACATTTGCAAAATTGGTACGTAGTATCAATTTATTGCTGATTCTTTTCAAACGAAAAAGAAAGTCTCAACGCCATTGAACAGGCTTTGCAAAAATTCTGATGATTAAAAGACAACAACAAAACATTGTAAAAAATATTCGTGAATGTTGATCAGACCTCGAGCACTGTTCTTTATTACTTCAGTAATTCTTGCAGAGTTTCATCGACGTGCAGTGTGGCCTTTATAATTGCACATGTTCGTTAAAATAAACAATTGTAATCTGTAGTCAGGAACAAAATAAAAGCAATGTAGAGGTGTACTCTTACCTGTGCTCGACAAGTCTCACTGTTATTCTGTTTATGTTCAAACATTAGACATAGCCTTTTCAGTTGACGATTGATATAACCGAAATTCTGAGCATACTGCTCAGACATTTTAAACTACTAAGACTACTAGTTAAAGTCTAACCGCTGTTTATCAAGCACGCTAAGCAAACGAAGGTACGACACGCTAATCATGAACTCGTGCATTGTTTCCGTACTTTTATCATCGACTCATGTTTGACTTTGAACTTGAAATTTTATTCATCTGGTAGACAGAAGTGTACAAATCAAGTGAAGAGACAGGAACCCGCCTTTACGATCGAATTAACTGAAGCTTCCGGTAAGTGTTTTTGTTGTTCAATGCATATTCGGGCGACAGCAAGTTCAATTATTTAGCTTTTGTACTTATCGCGTGCCTCGTGGTACATTTTTGCTTTCAAGAATTTCACTTATTCGATTATTAGTGAACACTCAAGCAAAGTATACGCCTCCTAACATATATTTTCACTAACAAAAGAAAGGCTATACTTCGAGTTCAAGATGGCTGACACGCAACTCGCGCAAATTACAATCGTCGAAATGAGTATAAAAGCACGAATGATCGCCATCGAAAATCATCAGTAATCAGCTCGCCAAGCTCGCTCGAACATCTAAACGATAACAATAACAAAGTCATTGCTGTTTAATCAAGAGATTTCAAACACACTCTCACGTAAGAAACATAATCCCGAACACAAGTCACAATGAAGATCATCGTAAGTTATCAATCAAACAATAACTCCAAATTATTTAGTGATTTTATATTTGACATTTACTAACTCACAATATCATCAATACTAAAACGTGAAGGCATCATTCTTAGCTGTCGTTGTTGTGCTAGCGCTCGTTTCTGATACTTTAGCCGGAGGTAAGTTTCCTCATTCATCTTGACCCGCTGCTCCTACAATAAATAAAATAAATCAAAGTGCCTCAGTACTGATCAATGTTATTTTATCATCAATTGTTGATCCTTAGGATACGGAGGTGGCAGAGGAGGTAGCCGCGGAGGCATGTCATACGGCGGTGGATCTCGAGGCCATGGCGGTGGAATGTCAAGAGGCGGATACGGCGGTGGCATGTCGTCTTATGGTGGCGGCATGGGCGGCCATAAAATGTCCGGTGGTTACGGAGGCGGATCATCACACGGCTCTTCGGGCGGTGGCTACCGTGGAAAGCGATCATCATACGGAGGCGGTCAGGGTGGTTACGGTGGTTCATCCGGTGGCTCGAGTTACGGAGGTAGCCAACGCTCATCTTACGGCGGTGGCCAACGCAGCCACGGATCATCTGGTGGTTACGGAGGCAAGCGCTCAGGTGGTTACTAGATTCTGAAATTCGAAGCTAAAATGTTTGAATGAAATCCTACATAACAGGGCCCACCAACTGCCATACTCTGTCACAAAGAGCGAACGTCTTCGACATCATTCAGAACAAAACGGAAAATAGCTCGATTGAAGACTGACATTAGTAGATGAATTAAGGAAAAGAAGCACATTCCAAGCCCAACTTTGCAAATTTCACCCTCTCCACCTATAGACTCCAACGAACATCCTCAGCATCCCACTTGTACATTGTGCAACGATTCCTAACCAAATTAGGCGGCCCAAATAGTGTTAGGACGACATGAAATGTTTAACTGTTTGAAATTCAGATGCTATCTCTTCTAGCGTAAGGCAGAAGAGTGAAAAAATCAATAAAACAATTAGAAAAAATGAATACCTGCTTCGAATCTTTAATATTGTGTCTTGCATTTAATGCTGTTTTAAACATCGAATGCTAAGTGTACTGAGTCCATTGTAATCTGATTGATCGCAATGTAAATATTCATGTTCGATTCATTTTCCTCTGGTTGAACTTCTTAACTTTGTTAGAGCGCTTCTAGATAATCAATCTCTAATGCAGACTGTAGTGCCCTTCTGTTTGTTGAAAATATTTTCAGGGTGTGTGCAATCTTCCTCATCAACTAGATGCAAAACAGAAACTGAAAGAATCTCGAAAATCTCAACACACGAACGTTAGTTCAAATCCGTTTATTTGGCGAATACGTTCTCAACATTCGCCTTAGAAGTTGAAAGGTGACGAAGTTTGCTCGCCTGAGTTGGCATTAAATTGGTACTGTTGGTTGTTGACATCTACAGTTGGATCTAAGTTGGTCTGATCGTCGTCAGTGCCAAAATATTTCTCTATCATATTGTAGGCCTTTTGGTATATATCGGGATTCTCATGGGATTGCAGATACTCAATCTTGTCCAGTCCACCACATTGCTCGACCAAAATAGAGTAAGGATTGACATTCGAGCCATTTTGCTCTTTGGAAATAAGCTCACCAGCCCGTAAAATATTCTCGAGGCCGTTCAAAGCCACATGAACCATTTTGTTGTCAACGACACCAAGAAGGTCACACAGAGCTTGAATAGAGCCAACCTCGACCAAGTATCTAACTTGTTGTACAGAGCCACCCGAGGTGGCATTGGTGATGGCCCAGGCAGCTTCTTTTCTAGTGCGCACTTCGCCTTTGTTAATCAACTCAATTAAGATGGGAAATAGTCCAGCCTCAATAACAGCCTGAATTTGTGTTTTGTTGCCGGCGGTGATGTTTGAAACAGTCCAGCAGGCCTCTTTACGTAAGGATTCCTTATTAGAGCTTAATAGTTCTTTGAGGCATGGTATAGCTCCACAATTTACAATGACCTGAGTTTGAACATCCTCACCGGTGACAATATTGCCTACGGCACGTATAGCAGCTGACACAACTGGTTGGGATATATCTCTGAGAAGCTCTACTAGACGACGGCACACCCCAGCATTAATAACGGCTTGTATTTTTTCGTTGGGTCCATCGCATAGATATGACAAGGCCCAACAGGTATCGCTTAGAACTTCGACATCATTGTGTGTCAATAGATTAGCCAACACAGGCAGACTGTCTTTGACTTGATCAAAATTAGCAGGTGGATTCTTTCCGCGACATAAATTCGACAAAGCCCAAACTGCGTTGCGCGTCAGAGTAATATTCTGACCGGGCTCTTGAAGAAGTGCAATCAATGGTTTCATGATTCCTTGATTCAATAGGTAATCTCTGCAATCCGGCGAATCTCCGGCTATGTTTCCGAGCGCCCAAACGGCCTGTTCTTTCACTTCTGCGTGCGGGGATTCCAGTAAGCGAATAAATGTTCGCGCGGCCCCGGCATCAACAACAGTCTTAGTTTGTGCCGACGTACCACTGGCAACGTTTGTTAGTACCCAGGCAACCTCAAATTGCAGAATAGCACAAGTATCACGTTCGAGTAATTTTGCGAAACGTGGTATTAACCCACTTGATATCACTTCATCAATAGGGGGCTGAGGTTCTTTGGATAGAATCTTGCGAACTCGTTGCGAGTTGTCAATGATGAGCTGGAGATTTTCATCTTGTTGTAGAGCCACTATCATCTCTTCAGTGATGACTGGGCCATCGCTAGTCGTTGAATCAGGCTGCTGCCCGAATCCTTGCTGTGGCATCCTAGATGAGGAACCCCACGAATCACTAACCATGTCATCACCTGTGTTTGATGTGGCCATAGTTCTTCGTTTTCGAAGCTCTTCATCACGTTTTTGCTTACGCAATTGGACACCTTCTTCTTCTCGCCTGCGGCGCAACTCTCTCGTGTCCAGTGCGGCATTTTTGTATTTTGAGCGATGACTGTCAAGATTAGACATTTTCAATTAATTGGTAATTTATGTAGTTGGTGTAGAAATTACAATTCGTTGCTACACATTAACAACAGCGCTAGGGCCTTTATAGTGTTTGTTGTTGATGATAGCTTGAGTATTTATTCAGGCTTCGTCGCGGCCTCTCTTTCCGTGCTTTAACGCGCATTCACGGTGCTTTCCCGACGCATCCTATCAAGCGATCATGCGCGCGCACTTTGAAAGGCCAACTGTAAATTGCAGTGTAAAATCAACATGATGTGTCTCCACTGGAGGCACGCGCATTGCGTGCACCACGGCGAGACAGTGGTGGTTGTTATTATTGGACCACAGAATCGGAATATCCCCACTCAAGCTATATTGTCGAGATTAAAATCGTAGCATAGATTACATATGCGGACTAAATTGTATTTCGGCGAACTTGTGAGATAAATCAGTTACGTTAACTCTGATTGCCTAGAAACACGAGGATGGCTTCAACTTCTTCAAAAGCTTCATCTACGGCCGCCGTGAGTAATTCCTTCCTAACTTTGATGAAAACAACATCAACCATCTAGACAGAAATCATAATGCGCTTGCAAATTGAGAGATCACAGTCACAAGCTAATTCATCTTTCATATTTTTTGTTCAGGTAATCTTCTTACATGGTCTGGGAGACTGTGGTGAATCGTACACGTCAATGTTAGGTCCAATCGTAGCCAAGCATATAAAATGCGTTTGCCCTACAGCGTAAGTGTATCGATAACATAGGTCGTAGATGATATTCGCGTCAATGTTAGGATTCATCAAATCAAACATGTTTATTCTGAAAAAAATATAGGCCAGTTCAGCCAGTTACAATCAACTTTAACATGAGGATGAACTCTTGGTTTGACCTTCGAGGACTTAGCGCCTCAGACCCGGAGGATGACGTTGGCATTAAAAAGGTAGGTTGTGACAAATTCCTTGGTTGGAGTAATATCATCAGTTTTGATAACAACTATGCTTATCTCATAATCCTCACATACAGGCTGCAAAAGACATTCATAATGAGATCGAGTCACTGGTGAAGTCCGGAATACCACATGATCGCATTATAGTGGGCGGTTTTTCTCAGGGTGGCGCCTTGGCCTTATATGCAAGCTTGGTGAGTTGACCGACACCCAGAGGAGAATTTTCTTTGTTCTTATCATATAGGAAGTACTTCGATCACTAACTTTCAGTCGCTTGTACAAACACACATTCGTCACAGACGTACCCCAAAACTCTGGCTGGTGTAGTTGGACTCTCTTGTTGGATTCCATTGCACAAGGACTTTCCTGGCGCTGCTAACTCAGCAAACTTGACAACTCCTATATTCCAAGGCCACGGCGACGCTGATTGCATTGTTCCTCTCATTTGGGGCCAAGCAAGTCGGGACAAGTTGAAAACTTTCCTGAAAGATAATTATACCTTCAAGGTATACAATGGGCTTGGTCACAGCATATGCGATCAAGAGATCAAAGACGTCAAGAAGTTCATCGAGTCACGCTTACCAGCCAAGTAATTTTTCTTGGCAATGCTTGAACATTGTACAACGTAAATTGAACTATTTTAAGATTCGATGTTTCAAGAAATCTGAATCTCTACCCTATTTGACCCTTCTGAATCGCAGTCTGATGCCGACAACGATGCTGGTGCTAGCCTAATAGTATGTTTGTCGTCTTCATGTTTTTGAAGCTGGTCTCTCCTCTTAAAGGAAATGCCGCAGATACGACACTGAAAACTCGAAGATCCGATGTGTTGCTCTTTGAGATGACGCAGACATGATTTTCGATTTTTGTAGTCATGTTTACAAATTGTGCACTTGTACGATTTACTTTCCTGGTCGAAGCACAGAGCCAAAAATCTATTGGTATCAAGGATGGGCATGTAAGGATTATCATTCTTGGTCATATCGTTCGGGGAGTGGCAAGATTCCTTATCTGACGTGGGGTCGTCTGTCGTCATAGTTTGCTCCAAAAGAATTACCGGATCAAAATCGGAATCGTCGAGGATATCCTCGCTGTGATCTTTGTTGTTATCATGACCAGTAAGAGAGCGATGGCAGGAGTTTTCTCCTATTTTGGTTTCTTTGTTTACACCGTTCATGAGCAGATCCTTTGCAGTATCTAGACTATTATTAGATAACTTAGCAACGGCTCGAGATATGATCGGTGGCAAATTGTCTCCCGAGCTTTCTCCCTTTGGATCGGTTTTTCTCCTTCGTTTTCTTGCATTTCCTATCGAATCAGAATCAGATTGTGGTGATTGTGTGATTTCTGTTGAACGAGAACGATCTGATTCTAGAAATACCTCGGCTTGCGATAGAGGATCGTCTTGTGAATTCGATACCTCTGTTTTGTCTTGAGCAGATTCTAATTTAGCTCTAGATGCTTGTTCTAATTGGCTTCTGGTTCGAGTGTAACGGGTAATAAGAGATGGTTTTCTGAGAAGGCTTACTCCGCCCTTATGGCCAGATGGCAAGTGAACAATTCGACCGGCGGGCTTGTCATTATAGGCTGGGGGAACGGAATCAACGATTGAGATATCAGGATCATCCTTGAAACCCATAGTAGCAAAGACCTTTTCGACTATCTCTGTTGTGGGCAGCGTTAGAGATGTTTTGGGTTTATCGATGTTTTCTTCAATCTTGATGTAGCCAAAAGAAATCAATTTTTTTATATGCTCATCTGTTAACGGATGCTCCAGCATGAGAGGGTGCATTGCCGCATAGAAAAGCAAGGGCTTTTTGAGGTCCCAGGCTCGCGCTACACAAGTTAATAGATCGTCACAGATTCCACTGGCAAGCTTTGCCAGACTATTTGCACTTAATGGAGCCAGAATGAATACATCTGCCCAGAGTCGAAGTTGTATGTGCAAAATAGGATCACCAAGTTGAGACCATGTCTTCCATTCTCTTTCATCGTTGAATATTTCAACTCCAAGATTGCCAAGCTCTTCTTTGATAGTATAGGTCAGGAAGTGGTTGGCACTTTTAGTAACGATCAGGCGCATATTGATTTTGGAATTTTTAGCGGCCTTTGAGCTTGAGGGAGCTAACTTACGGCGTTCTAGCTCATTCACGAGATCGACAATGTGCATAACATTGATGCATCCCGTCACACCGATAAGAACATTGCAAGTTTGATCCATACTTGTGGTTTGGACCACAATAAAACTAGCTTAAAACGGATAAGATTTTGAACGGAAAAATTCGGTTAAATTGTCATTTTCGCAATAGGCCAGCTTTAGGCGAGGGGGCGAGCGATTAATATTACGAGAGACTCCGAAAGACTCGCGTAAATTTCAATGAACGCGTTTTGAGTCGCCTTCGATGCTTCTTTTTCCATTGAAGAGGGTATTTATATTTTGAAAAGCCGCCCACCACAGCGTTGAAGACACCTCTCACTGCAGATTAATTCAGTGCACAAATGAACCTTGATTGCTCGAAATTGGTGGATAAACTGCAGGACTTTGAATCGACCTTTCAGGAGGTCCGTTGCTTAGTTCAACCTGCCACGCCCACCTAAATACAACACGTATGATCGTAATGTGAAAATGATGGCATCAACCACAGGTCTAAAAGAAGCGCGCTTGACACACCCAGCTGTATCGCAAACACAACAACAAAAAACTAAATCCAGTCCATGCTTTTGATGATGTAAAAGACCAAAAACGTGCGCAGGTAAAATCGGAACATATTGCATAATGATAACTTGTGTCATTTTTTTATTCTGAATCTCTCGACCACATGATCGGGTAGAATCTCCGAAGGTCTGGTGACCAACACAAAGACATTCTAAAATACGACGCAAAACCAGTTTATGGGATGCATTTTGCATTGTCGCTGTTGTTCTGCTTGTAAACAATCCAGATGCACGGGAGTCAGAAGCAGAGCGACTTTTATTGTCCATTCACTGAATTCACTTGTGTAGTGTTTCCATACAATGTTCATTGTGATTCGTCCGCGCATTTCAATGTTTCAACACGCCAATTTAGATTTAATCCAACCTCATTGCGTCAGCAAAACCATCAGAGCCTTTCATGATATTCTGTTGATTTCAATAGATTAAGCTGACGGATGCAGCAAATGTAACTCATAAAAAGAGTCATAATTTGATTATCATTATTATTATTATTAACATCATATCAAATACAGCATATGAACATATGATCTCGTCGAGGGAAACTTATTGTCACATCGACACACACTCGTTCACGCAAACAGAATTGTTTAATATAGCTTTAGTAAACTGTATACTCAGTGAAAATATACAAAAAAATACATTTCACGACATTGACACAGCATAATCAAATTACAAGCACCACGAAAACGATTCATCAACGGGTCATCCAGTAAATAAGTTTACATTGGTTTTATTCCTTCTCTTAAGTATTTAAGGTTTCGTTGTTGGGATCATCAATGACGAACATGAACTGAACAGAAATTGTTCAATTCAATATTTGAACTCTCATTTATGACGAAATTTTTTCATAACATTTATATTGCAACAAGTAACATTCTAAAAGCTTAAAGCTGGATCGAACAACGCCAACCGTTTCTCCCCTTCATTCCGTCCAGAGAAGTAAAATAGCTTCCCCCTCCGCGAATCTTCACAGCACACTAACGGATAGGCTGATTAATACGACATCGAATAAAACTACCAGTCGAATAGCCAAAGATATCGCGTCTGGCGATTATCAGCCCATCGATTATCACAAGCTGTATCTGAGCATGTCGTCAAGCAGCGGCGTCACAACAACACCAAAGCATTCGTTCGCAAGAGCTACCATAAGCTCAGCAGCCAAAACGCGTGGCTCTACTGATCCACTCGATCCACAAAATACATTGTGCATTTCACCTCAGCATCATACATCATTCACACCCAAATCGACATCACCTTTGTCCACACCAACATTATTGAGATCTCGCAGCCTTAGGATGTCAGGCAAACATAGGGCCAATTATTATGGCCGAGCGAGTCGTACACCTGAAATCTGTAGCTTTAATTCAAGTGATTTGTCAAGTAGCTCGCACGAATCAACTCATAGTATCAAAAATCTTGAAGCCAAAATTGTAGAGTGGCGCGAGAATTGCGAGTTCCTGGAAAAGGAGTGTCAGGTCTTAAATGACACATTGAAAGAAATCGAAGAGGCTCGTCATCAAGAAAGAACTGCCTGGGCCGAGGAGCAAAAAAGTTTAAAGCAAGAGATAGTTGACGCTGTTGCCGAGAATCTGCGCCTTGAAAGTACCCTAGACAAGCACAACTCCGTTGTAAATGATTTAAAGCTGCAACTAGGAAAGACCCAGAACGATTTGTCGCAAGCACGACAAGATATTGAATTGCTCAGGAACGAAAGGGATTCTGTCTATGAAGAGACACGCGAATTGAAAGCCATAAATAAGGAGCTCAAACAGATGATAACAGACAGATTGATATTGAATGGTGAAGCACCATCATCTACCTCAAACAGTAAATCACATACCACTGGCAATATCGTTTCAGATTTTGCTCGGCTCAAGCTGGAGCTTGAAGAAAAGGAGAAAGCATTTAAGGAATTGGAACAACGTTACACAAAACATCGACAAGTATTGGAAATGAATGACAAAAGAGCTATTCAGGAGATTGAACAGTTGGATCAAATGCTCGATCAGGCTATCGACACAGTCAAGGCTTGGCCACGAGCCTTTCGTGATAGTCCTTACGTATTGAATCTCATGAAGGTGTTAAGCATCCAAGAGAAAGATCTGTATAATGATGTATAAACAAGAGACAACTGATTGCTGATAAGCTATTCCATTAGATTCGAGCTTGTATTACAAGAGTTCAACCTTACCCACCAAACGACGATTGTTTGTTATTCTAAACTCGAAACTACGTCTTTTCTACTTTTATTTATAACCATACATGAATGAATAAATAGCCGCTCCGACCAAGATACAATACTCTGTTAGTAATCATAGTTCATATCTCCTTATGACATAGTCCAAGGTGTATATAGCAGACATATTATGGCGGTATTAGCACTGTATTGCAACACATAAATAAAATCTATCTTGCGGGACATCGTAGGTTTGGCGCAGATTTGATCCATGACTATGCGAGCGCCCTCACGAATCGGGAGGACACGTTTGTAGCGAGCGACATGGTGAACGATCATTCGTTGTTGGCAATATTTGTTATGGAGGAGTACATGCTCCGAAATGTTTTCAGTTCGTGTCCCCCGTGAAATCAGCAGCGACAATAATCATAGAATTTAACAAGAATTTCATTCGTTCATCTGCACAATTTCATTATTGTAGATTCAGCATAAAACAAACTTGTCGTTTTCACTCCTTCATACGAACAGAAAAACAGAACCTGTGCATCTTAATAACCTTGTGAGTATCTGTTGCACATATCAAGTGCAACCCGATATGCTTGTATCATCATGGATTATAGCAGTATGGTTAGTTCTGTTTAGTCAATGAGCTCAATTAGTATCTCAATGATGCTGATGAATATCTCATGCGCCACAATGGTCGTGACTAGGCTCCAAATACCATCTACTCATCAGGTCCTCTTATCATCTCAGAAGTGAAAATGAGTCTCAAAAATTTTTTCTCGAGAATATCAATATTATATTTGGCCAATTCAATAGTGTTGGTCATTATCGTATTATTGAGCTACGCTCAAGGTGTTCCGTCCAAATTCAAACGTAATGTTATTTCAGAAGAAAACTATGCCTTGCCAATCAATGGTGTCTGGTCGCCCGCTTCTGGTAGAGTGTTTGGTGGCGCCAAATTGCTGCCAAACATCGACGACTCTGATGTGTCCGATACAGACTTCGAAAGACGCCTGTATACAGCTCCACCTGATCCTTTGATGGTAACCACTGAAGCGCCCACAGTCATGCCCACTGCAATTCCTACATTCATACCCATAGCAAAACCCAATCGAAACAAGTATCGGCCACCATACAGTGTTGACACATTCCATGTGGGTTTAGAACCCATTAAAAGTGTACCATATGTTGGCCTTGAACCCTCAGAACGATTACGGGCATGGGAGAAGGCTGAATCGCAGCAAATCAACACTGGAGACGATATAACAATGGACGAGATCAACATGGATCATGGTGCGAACACAGAAAAACGTTTCGATTTCTTCAAAGCAACACGTGACGCACTTGACGGCATCAATGTTGATCAATTGTTCGGCCTCGAACCAACGCCTATGGCTACCGATCAAGAGGCATCGAAAAGACTGATGAGCGGAGGCGAACTTGTGGACGTCGAAGCTGACAAGTCTTTAGAGCAACTCATTGAATCGTTGGCTGACGAGTCTGACGCTGATACAAAATAAGAACAGACAAGTGCTTATAAATTTTTTATTATTATCATCATTATCCTAGTCTTGAGGTGACGTGTAGCTGGAAAATATTAACAAATTATCCTCTCGAACAATTTCATTTTCTCTGTTTAATTACAGTGTGAAAGGGAATGCTTGCTTCGCGTTCATTTGACTCAATCCAAACATTATCATCGATATGTCATGTGATATCTATTTAACCGAAGCATTCTTGTAGGGTTTTCCTCCGTTTTTAGTCCACTCTTCTTCGAACTCTTGCGGTAGTATTTCGGCACCCCGTTTCGAGGTCAATCTTGTCTCTTTTAGTGACAATTCACACATACTCATATCATCGCGACCTGCCACTAGTAAAATTGGCTCTTTGTTTGGGTGTAACTCGAGTTGTCTTGCAATCCATTGTCCATCAAAATGGGCGTACCTATATATTTGTGGGGCGTAGATATTTAGAGGTATCGATTAGACAACAATGCATTCACTTGGCCATGCCATGATAGGGTTCGATTCAGCTCATCTCATTCAGGAATGAATACTTACCACCAGCCTCGCTCACCTGTTGTACCCGAAGGTTTCACAAATGGTATTCGAAAGTATCGCTGTTCATGATTGCCGACGCCATTGCCCATAGTTATCTCGCTACTGTCGTCATATGCGCCCATAACACTGAACGGTGCTCTCAACTCTTCGCCGGTACCACATTTGTCATTCGGTGAGCTTCTTGCATGTTTCGATTTCCATGCATGGTACACTTTGAGACGACGATGAAACTCTTGCTTGCACGCTTCTAATAGTTCTAAATCACACGATGTATTGATAGTATCACGCAATTCTGAATATTTCCACTTTGACAAATCATACTTTCCGCTTGGCTTTGTTAAGTTCATCGGACTATTGGCGGTGTGCTCGGTACCGGAGCTGCCAATAGGCGACAACGAATTGGGTGTGGCACCGCTGATTTGATTCAATGCTGCCGTTGCGTCAGATTCGCGAGCTAATCGCAAGGCTATCTCGAAATCACGCTGCTCTTGATCGTTGTGCCATTGATTGTTGTTAGTCTCAGTGGCCGTTGTTGTTGTTTTGACATGCAATGCCGATCGATTGTGAGCAGTGTCTTTGCTCAATTTGGTTAGCTCCAATTGACGTCGCATTTCTATTTCGGCTCGTTGCCGTTTGCCCTCTTGTTCGCGTTCTTTTTGAGCGAGCTCTAACTCACGTTGGCGCGCCTCTTCGTTCATTTTCTGTTGCAATGCCACCAATTGCTCTTGTTTGGCTATTTTGTCTTTGATTGAGACAATCAACTGGTCACGTTGGTCGGCCAAGCGAGTCAAATGATCCTGGAGACTTTTCTTCTCCTGACTTCTATCGGCCGATGATGCTGATTCATATTTTTTGTCATTGTTGACGCTGGCTTTGATACGATTGATGAATGATTTTAAATCAGTGCGAAATTGTAACACTGAATCAGTGACTTTTTTCTTATCTTCGTCTAATTTGAGTTGTTTAGCGATCGACTCAAGCTCGTCTAGACTTTTCAAGATGCGTTGAGCTTTGGCCGACGATGTTAGCAAACATTTGTATCGAGAGATGGCCAACGCCATACGCCAGTGTTTCTGAATATTGATTATACGCTGGCGTCGATACAGAATCTTATTCTTCAATTTGATGACAGATAATGCACAGTATTGTATTTTACGCCAACGAGAGCATGCCAGCCAACGACTGACTTTTTTCACCAACTCGGCCACATGATCGCCGTCGGATCGTATGATCTCATCGAATTGGGCGAATTTGCCTGGACGAAAGAATACTTTCGACGAGCCAAAGCGAAAATCTGCGTCTGACAAACCAATCGCTTTGAATAGAGCACGACAAAAGAGGTGCGAATCGAGTCGAGCCAACTCGGCAGGTAAATACTTCTTGTATGAATTGTAAAGATCGTTGAACGATGAACGTGATGGATAACCGTGTTGCATGAGCTCTAGTACAGAGTTCATACCGGAGCATCGCAATTGTGACAATATAGCACTGCCAACGAACTTATTGGGCACCATCTCAGAATTGGGCTTAATGCAACGTATAAAATGTGAGCCCGTTGAGCGTAACTTGGTCATTAGATCGTTGAGTTGTTGACGAAATGTTGTGCCCACCGAAATGAACGACAACTTGTTCGTATGCTGCTGTTGAGTGCCCGACGTAACATTGACTGACAGAGAGCCTGTGGGTGTGTCACCACTTGATTGACTGGATGATGATTCAAACAAGCCTTTGAGGAGCTCGTTGTCGGCGTCCAACATGAGATTCTTGAGTGACGCATGCAGAGCGTCGTTGTTTTTCTCGATAAATGTTGCTGTTTCATAGCATACGGCACCAGCAAAGTGTCGAATCAAGAATCCCTCGTCGTCACGAATCTCACGATGGTATTTGAGCTTGCTTGCACGTGGCACGGCCAAACGGAAATGATTCTTGTTCGACGTATGAACACTTTGAGTGAAGTGTTGCGCCGACGGCTTCGGTAGTCGCGATTCCTCATCGAGCAAATCAAATATGCCTACACCTTTGGTTTCCATTAAATCTAAACAATCTTGATTGTCAATAAACTCGATACGTTTCAAATTGAGACCTTCTTTTTCGTAGATGCTTTGCTCTTCTTTCAAAATGCGTTGATTGAAAAATTGTTGCAATTTTTCGTTGCAAAAATTGATCAAAAATTGCTCAAAGCTATTGTGTTGAAAGTATTCGAAACCGGCCACATCGAGCACACCGATATAATAGTTGGATGTTGTGAACGGTATATTGGTGTTGATGATGCGTGTGACAATATGATCGAACAGTTTCGAATAGATTGCCTTGGCGAGTGCGTCGCGTGCCGCTTGCGCTTGGGCCGCGCTCAATTGCACCATGTACACTGTACCGGTGTGACCGGCCCGACTGGTCGATATCACACGACTGGCCAGACATTGGCGCAACAGCTCCGTGTCGAGCCCCATCAGACGGGCGGCTACTGCGAGCGAGTACTCCGATTGGCCAGCGACAACGCGACAACCGCCTCGATTGTCGTCAGGATCGTCTTCAAAGCTAATATTGCCCAGGTGCAACACGGCCGCCACAATCTGATAAATGGCTAGCTTGTGCTCGGCATTGACGCCAAAATTTTCGAGCGCTCGCTCGGTGTGCTCAAAGCATCGAATGTCATCGATCAATTGATCCTGAATGGCTCCATATTTTGCGTGATACGCTGACTTTCGTTCGTTATCCAACCGTGAGTCAGACTGTTTTGACATAAAGTATTGCGTACAGCCGCGCTTGAGATAATTGAACTTTTCCGGTGAGCCTAGCTCGAGCTGTTGCCACAGTGGCTTCGGCAAACAACAACACATCTGATAGAAGATATGATAATTTCGTTCACCTTGCGATTGACTACATATGCGCGATTTCTCCAACAAATAGTGAAGGAACAAACCGCCTGTCACTGAGAACTTTTGATTGTAATGAATCTCAATGAATTTGCCAAAACGACTACTGTTATTGTTGCGTATAGTTTTGGCATTGCCGAATGCTTCTAACAATGGATTGGCATCAAGTATGAGCTTCTCGAGGCGACCCGATTGAGATCCACTTAGGCATAGATATCTTAGCACATACTTTTGTGATTCCGTTTTGCCAGCACCGCTCTCGCCGCTAATTATAATCGATTGACTTTGTTTGAAAGCTTTCATATCACGATACGCTTTGTCGGCGATGGCAAACACGTGCGGCGGCATCACCCCAATACTTTTGCCCTGATACTGCACTATAGCTTCGGGCGAGTGTAGGCCTTTGATTTCGAGATACGGATTGACGGCAATCAAAATATGAGCCACATAAGTGTAGATCTTGGAGCGACCAAAGCGAACGCGCAAATTCTCTAACAACGTGGCCTCATTTAAATGTGTTAAAGCGCAATTGTCGTCGACGTCGCGCTCTTGATCGGCTTCGCGTGGATACACTGACGCATACGGGAACTCAAGAGTTTGACCGCTCGATTGTATCTCTACACTAATCTTATCTTGTGCAATGTCAACAACTTTGCCAACAACGTAGCCGTGCTCGATATCAGGCACCCAAACCATTTTATTGAATTCCATGATTGAAGTGTGCTTCTATCGTTAATTGCGAATGATTGATCGTTCGTTCGTTTGTTATTGCAAATAATTGTATGAGATGATGATTATGAGTTGAGATGCTGATTCTATCTAAATGCGTGTTGTGGTTGTTGGATTCTTCTTGTGAGATTGTTGGCAATATCGGGCAATGTCATTCTTTGGAAATAGTGTTACAAGTATAGTAGTGTTAAAGTAGCAGCAGCTGCAGCAACAACAACAACGACAACAACGATAATATTGATAATAATAATAATAATAATAACAACAACAAGGTGTGTCACATTGTTGGCGTTAGTTCGTTCATTCTTGCATAGACAAAGGGCTACTTTGGCATTGTGATCATCAAGTGATTTGATTAAATATTACTATTCTCGTTATTGTTGTCGTAAGATCTCTTATCTTCTCCTCTCTTAATAAGGTTTAGTTAGGCTAATTATGCTGATAACAATTGGTGTATGTATAAAATAGCTCAATGTGAGTGTGACGATAAGCAAGACATTCGACAGGAATTCGTCACACATGTCGAGGCGACGCTTGGCTTGTTACCTGCATCACTTGCATGAACTACACTTGATGCTGCTGCTGCGTCCACTTGCTGTTGGACGTTGCAGCTTCACACAATGTGATGCATCAGATGTCTTGCACACAACAGTTGTCCAACTATTGCAACGGCATCCAACTATTTCTATTGCTATCGCTATGACTATACTGTAATGCACTGCACTGTTACTATTGCTATTGCTATTGCTATTGCTATTGTGGTGCATGTGCATGTGTGTGTATGTGTGTATGATTGCAGTCAGTCTAACTTGAGGTAGATCGCCGAGTCTGACAAAGGTATCGAGCAGCAACTTTCCAGCGAGACAACCAAACAGCGAATCAACCAGCGAGTCAGCCAGTGAGTCGGTGTGCAATGGACAGGTCTCGTTTTTGAAAGCTGGCTCTTGAAGGCTAAGCTGCTGCCGTTACTGATGCAACTTGATTGTTTGCTCTGTTGTGCCACCAACACTTCTAGTGTGTGTGTGTGTGTGTGTGTGTGTGTATGTATGTGTGTATGTGTGCAACACAGCCAATGGAACTCTCTTGAATTGTATTCTCTTGAATCGACGCAAGGCGAATACTGGATTGTGTTCTTTCTTTCGACGTTCGTTCGGCAAGCTTCCTCGACTAGAATAGCAGGAGCAGCAGCAGAAGCAATGGGAATAGCTATAGCAATGAATTGTTGTGAATGCTCAACAACAGCCAGTGCAATTGCCAATTGCTGCTGTTGAACTGGCAGATTAAAGAACACTACAGCCAATGCAACTCAAATTGGCCGACCGCTGCTGCAACGTTGCTATTGCAGCACACCAAGTGCATGGACAACAGTGTAGTATGGAACAGTCAGCAACAATAAGAACACCACTGTCGCATTAGCAACGAAGCTAGCAACCGACAGCTACATGTCACAATGGTGCCAGGAATGGGCGTGTCTCTCTCTCTCTCTCTCGCTCGCTCTCTCGTTTGCTTTGGCCACAGCGTGTGATTATACATCGCTCGATATTCTAGTCGAAGCAGCTGATTTCAGAAAGTTGTCTCCAGTAAACTTTGTAGTCGCTGTTGAATTCTCACATCTCAGGTGAAATAAAGCAATTTTCTAGCAGCTCGTGAGGTTTTCTTCAAATTCTTAACTCAGTTCGAAAAGAAAAGTTATCCATGTGCGTGTGTCTTTGTGAGTGAGACGCTATAAATCATACATGCAACTACATTGCGCAAGAAACAGTAGCTATTGATGATGATATCTCATATGTAAACCCTTTCGGCTAATCT
This sequence comes from Fragariocoptes setiger, assembly GCA_019968535.1. Classification (NCBI taxonomy): domain Eukaryota; kingdom Metazoa; phylum Arthropoda; class Arachnida; order Trombidiformes; family Phytoptidae; genus Fragariocoptes; species Fragariocoptes setiger. The sequence continues at coordinate 73,892 of JAIFTH010000004.1, read as the reverse complement.
GATGTCTGTCCAATCAATCTGCTTATCTTTATCTCCTTTTTCATTACCCTTTAAATGCTTTGCTCACGGTTTCTGTGAAGTTGAATGAATCCTTTGAATCGTAATTCGTGTGTTTTTTATCAACTAACAAACGATGACCACTGATAAAGTAAAGAGTGCAATGAGCTGAAAAGCTGTAAAGTTATAATCACATGCTGATTATTACAACTTTCTGATTGATCTAAAATTGTTCGAACGTTTTTTTTCAGCAGGCATCACTAAGACAATGATAAGTCAATACTCTCGACCAACTCATCCGAAATTTAAAACCGCTGTAAATGTTAGCAGTTCAAGAAATGCAACTAGATAAGATCAATAACTAGATTTACACCGTTTAAATGCCTCTATGCAAGATATCTCTAGCCAGTTGTGTATGAAAACCGATGTTTTGCCGATTCAGTTACATCATTTTCGATCAATGTGTAACCCCCCTCACGATAATAGTCGTGATCGTAAACTTGTAGTGATGTTCTCTTGTAAGTAGATTCGACTTAAATTGTATAGTGGACTATGCATAAGGTAACATCAGAATATGATTGAATATTCGTCCGATCAAATGTTGGAAAATAACTTGATGGGCCATTTTGGTGTCAACCGTGGCGAACTATTTTAGAATGTCATTTGTATAAGAAGATGTCACATGTAGAGTCAACAAAGACATAGTAACTGGTGGTAAATCGGTTGCCGATTGAATCTAAGTCTAACAACTTTGATGTTACACTGAAGAGGTTGACTTGGTTCCAGATTGTCCAAATCGAACAATACAACATCGAGCTGGATCGCGAATCGTCATCGCTCGAGTTACTACTGGTTTATAGGCGCTTCGTTCTCGCCGATTGTATCTGAACATTTTCATCACTCCACCGAACCGTAGCTGTCCCCAGTATCAATCGTATTGTTACGCACAACAAGTAATTTCAAGTGTCTCTCGCATCGATTTTCTGTTGAGTTGTTACATGTGAGAGAATTCGCACTGACATCGTTCGAGTCTTTAAAATTTTTGAAAATCATCACCAAGGTATACACTGACATCAACTATACCTCTCATACAATTAACTTGGATTATTCTTCTTGAAATTATGTGTGAAAAATAGAACTTAAAACATGGAAACTTTAGGTGCTTTGTTTTTGACAGCTCAAGTTCGATGCTGATCCTTAACCTGAATTCAAACAAATTGGATTCGATTCTAAATTGATAGTAAGTGATAAGTCAAGTGTCATACCTTTAAGATCCCCCAAACATTCATTTAAGAAAGTCCTAACAACTTCGTGAAATTGTCCTGAGAACTTTTGAGGTCCTCGCAAAGTGATCTCAAGTTTTTCGAACAGCGAAAGGGGCGCGACGACCTTTGTGCTCGAACGCTTTCTCAGTCGTCATTGTCCGTCACAGATTCATCGATGATCAAATTCGATTTTCCTAGGAAAGCAATTGTAGGCTGAGTCAGTTGATAACTTTCAAATGTGCTTTAACTTTCTAAAATGATCCGCGCAAGCGAATGGATCAGGCGTGCTTGAAACACAACTGTGCTTTCAAATGTGGGGCATGCTGTACTTTCATAGAGTAGCTCGCGTCAGCTGATCGTTTAACTCTGCCGGTCACACCGGCAAATCTTGTCAAGTTTAAGTATTGAGTAATTTAAGATATTGTCACAAATAGCGCTGATCGATTTCATCTTATGATATGGCACCTACAATATTTGGTCAACTTGTTGTTGGGCCACCTGGTAGCGGAAAATCTACCTATTGCAAATTCATCCAAGAGAATCTCAGACAACTCGGACGCATCGCCTACATAATCAACCTTGATCCTGCCAACGACAAACTCATCTATAAACCAAAAATCGATGTATTCGAACTGATTAATGTGACCGAAGTGATGGAATCGCTGATGTTGGGACCCAACGGGGCCATGTTACATTGTATGGAGCACATCGAAAACAATGCTGATTGGCTGGAGCAAAAAATTCTCAATGTTATTCAAGAATGTGGTGTGTCACAAAATACTACTCCTACTTTGGGCCAGTTGTCTAAAGAATCGTCTAAAGAAGATCGCAGTAATCATGCCAATGTCGAATTGAAGCCTTATTTTCTCATTGACTGTCCTGGCCAGTCTGAACTTTATACTCATCACCGATCTTTGCAAAATATAATCAATAGATTGACTCATAAGAATCATGTGGTTGACATGCGCTTAGTGTGTGTGAATTTGTGCGACGCCCATTATGTTACCGATGTATTCAAATACATCGGTGTTCTGCTCAACTCTCTTGCCACAATGCTAAACTTAGAGATGCCTCAAGTGAACGTCTTATCGAAAGTAGATTTGATCGATAAGTATGGAAAAACAAGATTCAATTTGGAATATTATTGCGAAGTTATGGATCTTAGCTACATCGTAGACAACATAGAAGATAACCCGTTTTTTGAAAAATACAAGAAACTGACTAAATCACTGGCTGACCTCATTGAGGACTACAGCCTAGTATCTTACGTACCACTGGACATTAGCAAACCTAACGATATTTATCATGTTCTCCAACTTGTAGATAAGGCCAATGGTTATTACATCAACGATTTGGATCTTGCCATCATTCAACAAAATCCACAGTTGGCTAATTTGGCAGCTGGTCGACGAGCCGAAGATTCAGATGAGCTCAACAAAATATGATCTCAAAGATGTACTAGGAGTTTGCCTTATCCAAAAAAATGGGGGATATTATTCAGTGTAACATTATTGTTGTTTTATTGGAACTAATCTTAACGAGAGTATCTGAACACGACGCCTGCTGCAGTGAGAAATGTCGCAAGCCAGCCGATTGTAACTATGAAACCAAGCATTACTCCAGGTTCATTAATGCCCCATCCACGTGATAATATGTGTCTTAACGTTTCTGTTGGCAATGTTTGAGGCTGAGCGTAACTGAGCGGTCTTAGCCAATGAGGCATAGCTTCTATAGGCCATATTATTCCGGCAAGGATGAGATTCGTATAGAAAGTGCCGACAAGCATCATAACAGCAGTGTTTTCTTCTTTGCACAAGGCGGATACGAGCAATCCTATGGTTGTAAAGATGTAATGATCAACGAAGGAGAAGTGAGATTTATGATTAGTGGTCTTCTACTAGAGTATATTATTATCAATTCAAACACGTAACATTAATTTGGATCGAACTTACCGAAAGCCATGCCAGTGCAGCCTTGCAACAAAATAAGAAGTACAACCCATACAAAGGGACCTTTCGAAGGTATTTCGAAAACAAAAAACGTACAGGCGAGAACGGCAAAAATTTGCAACGTCATTACAACCACTTGATTGATGGCGTGTGCCAATAATATTTGGCTCGTGTGTACGCCAGAAACAAGGCTTCGTTCAAGCAACCCGTCTCGACGTTCTAAAATGAATGCCAACGCTGTAAGCCCCGTAGCCATGATGTAACTAATGCTTATAACGACCCCAGGAGCCATGAATTCCAAATACCCGTGTTGTTTCATCGTCCCATATACGGGATCAGTCACTTGAATCGGCAGATCAGCTAAAGACCGATCGTAACCTAACGACTCTAGGGAGTCACTCGCAAATCTGATGAAAGCCTCCCGGAATGTCCTTTCCATGGCTAAGCCTAAATGCAAATCTGTTTTAAGGAGTTTGTAATGTCAAAGGTTAATAGGACTTGATATGCTTATGAATTCGTTTTTAATATTTTTTTCCATAGTGAAAGTGACACTTACTCGTAAGGTCTGGATAGACTTTTATAGTTCCATTGGCTATCGTTTCTTTGTTTGCCTCGTCACCGAGGATCAGTCGACTTTGCATGCTTTGTGTATACCTGTCAGGTATGTGAATGGCTCCCCAAGCTTTACCTCTGCGTACCGCCTCTAGGGCATCGCTCAAATTTTGGTATGGTATTTGACGAACAACTTTTTTGTCGAGACCATTCAAGAATTGCCTGCTTGATTGTGGCACTACTTCGTCATTGACAACTGCTACAGGAACATCGAACGGATCACCGCCGATACATAAACAGAATAAGATAACTTGTATCGCAGGCAGTATAAATTGAAATACTAATACGGGTGGATTTCGCTTAAGACGGACGTAATTTTTCCATGTCACAGCAAACAGTGTCTTGAACCAATCAAATACGTTCGATTTACGTGGCGGATATCGGATACGAGACACGAGTTGTTTCTGAGCCTGGTGATGAATAAAGTTAGTTCGATTCAATGAACTCGCAAGATTCCCTTTTTGGCTAGAAGTGTTCGGTTCTTCGTCCAGAACAAGTCCAATATTTGTATGAGCACTAGCAACTCTTTTGGTTGCATCTCTGTCAGATGTATTCTTGCCATCGCCATAGAATACGTGATTAACGGACTGGAACGAATATGGCTCCTGAAATGTCGACGAGTTTGCGGCCATCTCATTCATGGTGTTACTCAAATCAAACACTGATGGCCGTGTTTTGGGTCCACGCTTAGTGCTACGAAACTTAAGTTTGCTATGATCGGTTCCGTATTCATTGTGTGGTGAATCTTCTCTCGGTATAGAAGTGCTGGAACCAATGTGTATTCTGGATTTGTGAATGTTATGTGAGCTAACTATGGCCAATTCCGGCTCGTCCGTATGAACGTGAGTCTCTCCAGAGTCGCCACCGATAACAATACGTGTTGTGTGTGCCAATCTATCGCTCTCATCTAGCACCTTGGTCGGATTTCGAAACTTTGGCGAATCTGACATACAAAGACTTAAAAACACATCCTCTAGGTTATCCAAATTATGTTTGTTCATGAGATTCTCGGGACTATCCTCTGCCAGTATTTTTCCTCTTCTCATGAGGCCCACAACATTCGCTTGACGTGCTTCTTCAATGTAATGAGTTGTGATAATGACACTGATCTTTTCCGTTTTGGTTAATGTGACCAGATGTTTCCAGATGCTTTTGAAGTGATCAGATATTAAGATTAGTATTGGTGACTGTTGTTGGATTAGACTCAAAAGTTTTCCGATGAGAATCTGTGTACTTACTTCTGGCGCAGCAACGGGTCTACACCAACAGTGGGCTCGTCCAAGATGAGCAACGGTGGTGAATGAACCAGAGCAGCAGCTAATGACACTCTTCGCTTTTGTCCTCCACTACAGTGGAAAAAACATTAATGAACAGTGATTGCATAAGATGTTAGAGCACGAATGAAGCTTCTGATAAGTGTGCAGAATAATAACAAGTGGCCAAGACGATGAAAATGCATCATCTGAAAAAATAACGTGCTCAATAAATGAGCATCGACTATTTGTATTGATCTCGATGTTTATTTTAACGAGCTATTAGAATTATCATCAATTATCATGAGGTCTTCAATAATTGTAATTAAATTGGTGATTATTGTTATTCTATCTATCGCTAGTCATGTGAAATGCGAACAGTCGAAAACAAATCATATTGTGGCTAAAAAGTGCCCGGATAGCTATTGGATGGATCCATTATCTGGATGCATGCCATGTCGATGCTATGCCAAAGGATCGTTCTCTAATAATTGCAACAAATATTCAGGAAAGTGTGAGTGTCTCAGTAATTTTAGAGGCAAAAACTGCAATAAATGCAATCATGGATACTACCAAACAGCAGAAATTCACGGTGATGTCGATTGTACGGAATGTAGCGACGATTATCTCCAATGGAATATCACTCTTTCCAATATGAATCGTAATGTCACTTCAACTTTGGAAAAGTCAATCGAGAAACTGTCTCATAATCAATCTCGAGAAAACTTAAATACTGATCCTGTTCGAATGGAATCTATCGAGAATGTATTGAACCAAATCGCGGATCTCATCAACAATCGAAAGATTCTAAATGACCGATTGATACATATTGAGGTTGAAAATGATAATCTCTCAAAATCAATCTCTCATTCAGATTTGCTATTGAATGAGATTTATCACGCAGAGTCGCAGGTGTCGAGCATGGCAAACAATTTGAAAGACTCTCTGGACAAATACTCTCCGAATATATTGAAAGAGTTACAATACTTTGATGACCAAATGGCGCTATTGAACACCACTGAGGCCAAATCTGAGCTAAGTGAGACCCTCTTAGTGATCCATGAGACCACTGAATCAATGACCAAGATTATTTCTAAGTTAGAAGAACAACACCTCTATATATTGAAAGCTTCGGATCAGATCGATCACTACCTAGATGGAATAACAAAGCTATTGAGCAATTCTAATCTTGGAAGCTTTGACTTACCTCAGATTCGAGACGACACGTTTCTTTGAAGGTAAATCGAGGAACTTTAATAAGAAATCAATTCTATCCTTGATGTCACGTGTATTCATGCGGTTGATTTTGCCGAAATAAATGAGCGTCTCTTCGATATTAAAATCTTCGTAGATTGAGATCTCTTGAGGCATGTAGCCGATGGCACTGCCAGGTATCTGGCCACGAGGATCATTAGGTCTGTAGCCGAGCACCCTGATGTGTCCCTGTTTGGGTTCGATGCGACCCACCGTACATCGCAACATGGTGGTCTTACCACATCCACTCGGTCCGAGCAAGCCATAGCTGCATATGATTTGTGTGAGTTTGTGTTGTAAAGAATGGTGTGTTAGTGACATTGATGAATGGCGAGATATTCAGAACAAGAAACACAGTTATAGTAGTCAAGTGTAGTAGTTTTGCTGATCTCTCATCAAAATATATAAGCGCAGGTTAGCGGCGAATTACGCTTAGACTTACATGCATCCTTCTGGCACTGTCAGATTGATACTGTCTAATATTGTCTTCCGGTTGCGTCCCCTTCCCACCTCATACCGTAGACCTCGTATTTCTACTGCCGTGTGGCGATCCTTCAACTCGAGTGACGATGAGACATAATCAGTATCCATCACAGCTATGAGCCGGATGTATGAATCACTGTTCGATGACTTAGAATCTTGCTAAGTTCTATGTGATGCTTCTAAATGATGGCATGATATTTGACGATGAACGTGTGTGTGTGTGTGTGTGTGTGTGTGTGTGTGTGTGTAATGCTAGCCACTTATGTTTCAGATAGTTTCATTGATCTTATGCAATCTTGAACCTTCTTTCGGAGAGAGATGCAGATTATGTTTCGATGTCTTTTTTTCTGAGAGACTACCTGAGTGTTGCGTACTTGGTGAATTAAGTTAAAACTTTACAGCTGTACACTCATGCACAATGAGTAATAATAACAATGTCTACGTACGCGCCAGCAAAGAGCACAGCACGCTCAACGTTGGCAACACAATCAACGAGCCAATATAGCGCCAACCAGGCAGCATGTTCGAGCTTACTAGTCAAGCAAACAAGCAAGCGAACGTAACTCAGCTACGATATCAAGATCACGAGAGAAAGTATTAAGAATGAAGTAAATTACCGTCAGGTAGAACGGCAGTTTGGGAACAATAGTTGCAACCATGGCAATACAACAACAAAAATACACAAACAACTTGTGCCACAACGCTAGCCAAAGAGCTATATCAATAGCGAAGGTTGTGATCGTTTTAGCTGACAAGTAATCCAAGAGAGTTGTGTTTGTTGTATGCCAGTGTGAGTGTGCGTGTGTCAATAGATCCAAGTAATGGCTAGCCGAACAATCGCTCCATGACAAGCAAACGACAGACCAAAGTGGCTACCTTGACACTGGGCTGTTTATCAGCAAAACCTACATACTACAAACTATTGTCAATGCACACTAGTGTCAAGCGTAACTACAAACCATGACATCGTTAGTACACATTTCATTTGCAGTCAACATAATACTGGTTGGGTCAGTTAGTTAACTTTAAATGACCATCGATAATTTGCTCCTTGTTTTCATAGAATTTCCAACGTATGCATGCTACGTAGAAACGAATTGCACGTGGAACTTCGTTCCAGAATGAAGCCACCAGAGCTTTAGGTGCTTGTTCTTTTATAGACTCTTGAGAAACCAACTAAGAAAGCACCAGAAAGAAATCATAATAGTAAAGCTCGTTTGAGTCACCTGAGGAGTCGTCCAAGGCAACAGAATGCTTATTCAAGCGTGACAATGTAGCTAAACTGGTAACACTTTGCTTCCGCTACCTGAACTTGAAACCGGCCATATGCAATGTAGAATATAACACTGTTTGTCCATAAAGACACACATGTTTGACTACAAGTATGAGACAATCTAAAAGTCGACTAATTTCTGCATCGACACAATGAGCCAATGTGACCGGCTTCCGGTAAGACAACGAAATGAAACAATCAAGTGAAAATGATCTAATTAATATTCAACAATGTGTATAAACTAGGCCGAATTTCATTATATATTAGTGGAGGGTTTACACAAATTAATTTATTTAAATACTGAAAATAGTATACAGTCGAAGCCTCAATAGTCCTTGATGGCTTGAGCTCAAGCTTATACAATTATCCTTATTCATTGGCCTTGATTGGTTGTTTGCCAAGCCGGCGGATGATTTCGTTCTTGTTTTCTCTTTTCAATTGTTCTGTTCGATTTGATCTGGCTAAAGCTCACTGCTGGCAAACGAGTAAATTCTTGTTGATGCTCGTAAACTTCACCATTTCCTTCGCACCGTTCATTCGGCATGTATGTTTTCTGACTCGTGCATAAAGGATGCTTACTTGCACATTTTCAGGTCAATACACATTGCAACAACACTGCTAAAATAGATCTTGCGATCGTGTCATATTATCACTATTCTGGGCGCCATGCAAGCGGTATTTTCTTTCTCTAGTAAGTCAATTGAGTGCTCTGATCTGTTCATCCACAAGGTTGATTTTCTCACAATCAAGTGTGCTTAATCAGATAGACTTTTGATTGATCTGGTTCACTGTGAGTGCTGCTGGTGAGTGATGCTTGTCGATATTATGTTAACTGTATCAGTTCTATTACAATCTGTATTGTCTGGAGCAGCACACGAAAACTTGCCTTCTAACATGACACAGAAATGCACTGTCTGGACAATGTTGCAGTGAGCGGCATGGCAAAGACAGATGGAGGTAAAAGCGTAGCAAGCTATGAAAATACAAAGCCAAATTATCAGAGCTGTCGCTTCGGTCGGTCTCACTATCTTGTCCATTGATCTAATGTCAATGTTTGACTTTTGCCCTCCCTTTGCACTGGCTCTCTATTCTTCACCACTGTGCTAATGATGATTTTATTTAAGGTTGAACTGAGCAAAACGAAAGAATGTTCTAGAGAAAAAATCGTTCTTCCAAATGAGCGGTCATATCAATCGTTCGATGGATATATTAAGATTTGATTGGCGTCAAAAATCTTCTACCATATGATAATATTATGTGGAGATCAAAGAGTTTATCGTGGGGGAACTGGGGAAAGGGTTTCATTGATCTCACCGAACTAAGTTGAAGGCCATTCATTTTCATATGCAAGCAGAATGAAATTGTAGCGCCACATGGCGGATGGAATTGCTAACATCAAAAATATATTCAGATTATCATATAGTCGATTGACTATCTCGAGATCTAGACAGTGCTTGAACAGCGAGAGAAACAAGATTAATCAAATAAAGCTGCTTCAATTAGTGTTCCGATTTAACGGTATATTACGATTTAATTGTTGAATTTTCCACTACTAAATCGTCGGCAAGTGTAGCTTAAGTGTCGTCCATTCGAACGCGCAAGTGGCGAATGTCCAATAAGTATTTCTATTTGTAATTCGCTAGAGCTGGATTTGGTTTGTTGTTGTTTTTTTACATTATACAATCCTATATACACCACTTTGTACCAGAATTTCTTCGAAGATCAAAGTGTACGCACAAGTGCAATTATTTAACAATTAATTATTTCTATGAGAATGAGAACCAATCAATCAATTCCAATCCATAGTTGATGAGACCAAAATCTATGTTACACAAACAACAGTTGTCGAGCAAATGAAAGCACGTTTGTGACTGTTAGTTTAAATAAGTCGTACGTTTCTCTTTTCGAGCGTCAATTAAAACGACGTCGCTCAGTAACTTTGGCAGGTGTCCTAGTTGGAGATCATAGACAATGCATTCTATGTTGGGCTTAATGGAACGGCGGTTATGATGATGGTTTTCGAATAAACTCGGTGTGACCACGTGTCAGTCTATTCTTCAACACTTTAGAATAACATCTACAGTTGTGTGTTTACGTGTAAAGAGAAAGATCACAGAATATTCTTGATTTATAGGAAATCATTTTGGAATCTATTTTTGATTCCTTTCTTGAATGAGCCTCTGAAATCGAGCACTTTGTGCTTTTGATGATGCGTGACTTGATGGTGATGATTGTTGAGATGCCGCAAACCTGAGCCCATAATGGACGGCGACGAGCACGAGCGCTTGGCGTTGGGCAAATGTTGCTCGTGGTTGATCGGTGTCTGAGAGGCCGAAATGACAGGTTCACTGTTGGAGCAGGGCAGCTCGCGTTTGCACACACCACTATTGCTGTGATTGCTGTGGTTACTGTGGTTGTTTGTTGCTGCAATATTCGATACATTGTCGGACAATATGGTCGAAGGTGTCAGAGTTGTCGACGTTGTGGTTGTCGAGCATGATGAAGACGACGGTGCTGTGGTGGTAGTGGTAATCGGTTTGGTGGTCGTGACCGTTACTGTGGTGGTGCTGGACGCAATTGCCGCGGCAGCAGCAGCAGCGGCCGCTGCCAGCGACATCGACGAATGTAACGGATTGGGATCCATGCCAGCGGACGACACAGGTACCGTCGTGGCCGACGATGATGATGGAGTCGAATTTATCGATGCGGCAGCCACAGCTGCACTAGGTGTTGATGATGCTGTTGTTGTTGTTGTTGCTGTTGGGGCCACTGTGGTTGCTGCCACCGCCGCCGCGGCTGCTGATGCCACAGTCGAGACTGCTTGTTGTTGAGTTTGTATCGACGACGACGACGCTGTAGACGACAACGACGCATGCATTTGCGGATGATGATAATGATACTGGTGCTTGCGCAATTGTGAATACAATTGATGCACGCTAACCGGCGACTTGAGCGCGGCCGCTGCAGCCACTGCATCTGTGGTACTGCTGGCCACTGTCGGTGTGGTCACAATAGACGAGCATTGTCTCGATATTGAGGGTGCCACTGTAGTGAAGCCAATGGTGGTGGCTAGAGATAACGGTGTTAGTGGGCTCGTTGGCACCGATATACCGTTTAGTGGGCTAGTCAACAACGGACCATGTGCGGCATGCAATATTCGGCTGGCCGCTGCTGTTTGTGTTGAGATAAACGATGGAAGCCGCGACGGCGAGGTAATCATTGCCGAATGTGGCATACTGGTGAGTGTGGCCGACGACACGGGCGCCGGTGCCGGCGGTAATGAGGCCGCATACGAGGCCGCCACTGAATGATATTGAGCGGCCGCGGCCGCAGTTGCTGCCGCAGCACTAGCACTGTGAGACGTTGTGAAAGGATTCAACAAGTTATGGCCGGTGCCATCAGTCGTGGAGCCCGTCATCAATTGGGCCGCTGACGACGCTAATCCAAACGATGCGGACGCCATTTGTTGATTGCTGGCTGCACTGACTGCCGGCAATGCGGACCCGGTGTGCTCAATATCACTGCCTGCATGCTTAATCGCGCCAGACTGTGCAGCGAATGCTGCCGTAGCGGCCTGGATTGTATTGGTGGCATTGGTAGCAGCAGTTGTGGTGGTCATTGTACTACTCGTAGTGCCGTTGGTTATAGAGTTGTTGGTGGCCGAAGATACACGTTGAGTTGAGGCCGACGAGGAGGCACTACTTTGTTGTTGTTGCTGCTGCTGCTGCTGCTGATTTGTAGAGCCACCGTTGCTCATTAAACCGTTAGACAACGACGTGAACGTCGATTGGAGCTCAATGATTGTTTGCATGACAGCCGCCGCGGTGGTTGCATGATGGTGATTCACTAAATCATTGGCAGTGCTGCTGCTGCTACTCGAACGATGAAACGACTGGCTAGTGTGATGTAATTTGCTCTTGTTATTATGGTTGGCCCCATTAGTGTTGCCAGAAGCAGCCACGGCCGCCGTAGCGGCTGCCACCGAAGCCGTGTGAGTGAGTCCATTGAGGTGAGTTCCATTTGAGGTCCCATTGGTGTGTGGATTCTGATGCCCGAAACTGGTGTGGTGCTGATTGGCGGCAGCAGCAGCCATTCGGTGAGTGTGATTGTTGAGTGAACTGTTGAGCTCGTTGGCGAGCGCGGTGGCCGCCGACGCTGCTATCGGTGTTGGAGCCGATGAATCGCGAGCACTCTGATGCAATCCATTGATGATTGTCTGCACGAGCGACGAGCCTGTGTAGTGCCCGTTTGAACGTACACCGTTCAATGGCTGCTGAGGTACGCTGTTGCAACTGCTTATATGTTGGTCTAAATTATGTTGGTGGTGATGATGAATACTGTGGCTGTGATGTGAGGCAGATTGTTGAGTTGTTGCTGACGACGAAGAGTACGAGGTATGATGATGAGGAGTCAAGCCACACATAGCTGATGCTGTCACATCGTGCATTGTTGAGGTGACCGGTGGTGCAGATGTGATATGATGGTGCTGATGATGCTGAGCGGCCGCTGCTGCAGCCGACGTTAGTCCGTTCAAAGAATGTAAGTTAGCGTAATTATTGTGTTGTTCGTGCTGATTAGACATAGCGGTAGCTGCTGCTGCTGCCGCCGCCGTTGTTGAGGTGGTGGTGGTGGCGGCATTGGCTGTTGTGGTGCCTGCCATGAAGGCGTTGCTAGTTGCTTTGATGGTGGCGGCCAAACTAGTGTGCTGCTGCTGCTGCTGCTGCTGCTGTTGCTGATTGTCGCTGGTCAATCCTCTCAGCTGTTGCACGTAATCGTTCAATTGAGCTAATGGATGATTGCCGAATATAGCTAGCCTATGTGACTGTTTAACATTACTATTAATATTATTATTGCTCAACTCATTGTGACTATTACTGTTGTTGTTGTTGTTGATACTATGAGCGTTGTTATTAGTTGTGCCGGCAGTTATTGCAGCCGGAACAGTAGCGGCAGTATTGCCACAGTTGCTAGTTGCTCCCACAGCTGCATTGGCTGGCCCCGATGATGACGACGACGACGACGACGATGACGACAAGGGCCAATCGAGCTCGTTTATCATGTATTGTGACAAGCGTAGCAGGCATTGATGGAAGCCGTACTCAAAATAGCGACGCTTCTCTTCTTCCGACAACAGCAACGACGAGCGTGCATTTTCTGAACGATTAGAGGAACCACCGTCGCCGCCTATGCCACTCTCGCTGCCACTTGTTGAGCCTCCGCTCTGGGAGCCTCCACTTTGGGTGGGCGAATTGGCTCCTCCAACGCTGCCACTGTCTTGATGCACACCGTTGATCACTGTATTTGTGAGCACTGATGTTTGCTGCTGATGCTGCTTGTCGTTATGGTCATCAGCACTGTTATTGTGACTACTGCTGATGGTATTGTTTAATGTTGTCACGATACTTGCAGTCAACTGCTGACGGTGATGATGGTGCTGCTGATGACGATGATGATGGTGATGGTGATGATGGTAGCCACTGTCTTGCTGGTGCATGTGCTCATCGATATCGGCAGCGTCCACATCGCAACGATGATCGACCTCTTGGGGCGACTGAGGTGATTCACGACAGCCTCGGCTACTGCTGCTACTGCTACTTCGACTGCTGCTATTACTATTACTGTTGTTGTTGCTATTATTACTGGCCGTGCTGCTGTTACTGCAAGTGCTGTCATTTGCATTATTGTTGCTTTGAACTTGTTGCTTTTGTTTTTGTTGTTGCTGTTGTTGTTGTTTCTGGTGCTGCCTCTGCTGTTGCGATTGAGATGATTGTGATTGGTGTTGCTGTGATGTCTGGTGTTGAGATGTCAAATGCTTGAGATGCCTTATGGCCATCTCAATAATCTCAGTCTTTTCAATACGTCCACGTCCCTGATTGATGGTAGAAAAAGCCAATAGAAAGATAGATCGTCAGATAAATTGCTTGTCATCTATTTTGAGTCAAAACCTCGTGGTCTTTAATTGTCATATAATGCTTACCTTTTTTAAATAATGCGATGGTATGAGCTTGCTGAGATCGGCCAAACAATTGTTCATTCGATCTCGTCGTCGCTTCTCGATGATTCGATGCGACATGGGGTCCTTCTTTTTCATTATGTCACTGTGTATGGTGGTCGCCTTGTTGGTGTTGTGCAGTTGTTCGCGCCCACCTGCCCCCTCCTCAGCAACGGCAGCAGTGGTAGTACACGCAACGCACACCGACAAATGATCCACACTAAATGTGGGCACGTTCGATAACGTACGGTAGTGATTGAAGTTATTAATTTTGTTGCTGTTATGTAACTGTTCACGATCAACGAACACACGATATCAATTGTTATGGTGTATTGGTCTCTTTCTGTTCTCTAACAGTTGCTCTTGAGTGTGTGTAGACTTGGGATCTCTTCTTAAGTTTAATAGTTGATGAGCTAGACTATCTATTTCGTGTTGTGTTGTTTGTATGGGTGTAGAGAGGAATCAATAATAAAAACCTCACTCAACCTCAATTGTAAATTGTACGACTGTTCACTTCGTGCTTTAAATTTTCATGATCTATAAATTTGATTTAAGTTCAGTTATTTGTGTTGAATTATTTTGTCGAAATAAAAACAGTGTGGGCCTTACATTTGTTGTAGTTATAGTTGCTGTTACTGCTACCGTTCTTGTGGTCGATTGATAATTGCAAACAATTGTGTCGATTGAACTTATTAAACTTTATGGCACTTGTGACTCCTATGGTATACTTGTATGCGTATGTGTCAAAGTTTTATATTAAGCACATTCAAGCAATTGATTGGGGCACATTTAACTATTGCTATTCTACTATCGGTTAATTCACTGGCTAATTCAATTGCTGCTCTCTATCTCTTTGAGCTCGATAATGAACTTACTCAGTGTCACTTGAAGTGTTAGCAAGTGGCATGTGGCAAGTAGTAGAAGTTACTCAACACACTGACCAATTCGAATGAGCCGAACTTTGCTTGACACATGTGCTATCTATTCATCGTACATCGAGTGATCATCAATTGTGCGTGCGTTCGTGCGTGCTAGTGTTAGTGTTAGTGTTAATGTTTGTATGTGTGTACAACAACAAATGTCGAGCCATGATCCAGAACTTTTTGTCAACTGTCACATACACACACTCACGATGCACGACAAATGTTGTGTGTACGAGCGCGACAATCGTTGTGACAAACGACAACGACCACGGTGACAACAACGACGACTAGGACACGAGAGGACCACTGAGCTGATGAAACACGAGAGATGTAATGACATTGCCAGTTGTGTGCTGTAGAAAAATAATACACAGACACGCCACGCACTCGCGCACGCACTCATCCACTCATTCATTCACTGGCTAAGTCACACTAAGCGAGCAATTTTTGTATGTCGCCTCAGTGGCGTTAGCTGTTGTTGTTGTCGCTGTTGCGCGTCGATGTCGATATAGTATGTCCACAGTACGACACAACAACCGTACTATGAGTGTGTATGCGCGAGCTAGCTTACTAAAACATAGGCAACTATGATATGGATGATCAATGCACCTAGACTAGCCTAATGCTCGATGCTCAAATGTGTGTCTGTCTATCTTTGTAAGTGCGTGTGTCACAGTAAGCTCTCTTTCTCTCTTTATTGTCTGCACTCGTTGTCTGAGATATCTAAACTACTAATGACTGAGACAACAACAGCAGCAACAACACAAAAGCTAAAAACAAAACCAATAATGACACACAAGCTCACGCACAAGTACAAATACGCATAGTAGAACAACAACAGCAACAACATCAATAGAATGCACGAGTGTGTGCAATCATTGCAGTTTCAATCGCGCCAAGACCTTCTAGATTCATGTAAAGTCAACGTCGCGTAATCGCTTAATAAAATGATACTACCAGTTGCGTTGCATTAATTGACTATTGACTATTGGTTGAGGCGAGCAATCAGAATTGACTAGTGAGAGTCGGGCAAACCTTAGTGTGACTCAGTGTGTGTGACTTACCGAACATTGTCGATGTTGTGTGTGCAGACAGATCGCCTTAGCAGATAGCGAGCACACACAGTGGAGCGTCACACTAAAGTCGCACTAACAAACTAAACAGCTAGCAAGCCGGCGAGCCAACAAGCTAACATTGAGCTTGTACATGCAAAAAGTAAACGCACAAGTCACGTTGCAATGCCTCGTGCTCACGATGTTCGCGAACATTTGACACACTCACAAACACACACACTGTCGTACGCCCTGTGATGACGCTGCTCGCAACGCAGCACACTGCAGTGTGCACTGATGCGAGTGAGCGCTCGTCTGCTAAGCCGCTAGCAATGTACACGCGTGTGCGTGCGTCTGTGCGTGTGGCATATCTGTGCTGCATGCTTTACAACAACGTGAGCGAGAATGAGCAAGAGAAAGAGCGCCGAGAGCGAACGAACGCGAAGAGAACTTTTGTGTAGAACTTTTCTCGCTGGCCGTGTCTCGCTTTGCGTATGCCACGGAAACTGTCTGTACTATCAACATATTTCGCAGCGACTCGAGCAAACGAATTCAGCGTATCATGGACGTTGTGATTTGTATATCTCATTATATAAAATAATAAAGTTTATTTGGTAAAAATCTTCTAACATTGTGAACGGATACTGGAAATATTGACGTGCGATATGTGACTAGGTCGAGCGAAGAAAAAAGTCCAAAATAACTTGCAAAATATTCTCTGTTACAAGAAATGCTAATTTTGCAAGTGTTCTTACAATATCTTTCGGTGTGCACTTTCGCAGTCTGCGTGGCTGTTTCGCTGAATGGAAGAATGAAAGAAAGAGCGAGAGAATGAGCAAACAGAACATTGCTCGATTGTTCGATTGGCTGACTTCTCGCTGTTATTATTATTATTATCATTATCATTATTGTTAGCAGTTCATTCTGTGCGCAACCATTAAGGTACTCACCAATAATAGAATGATGAGATATTATGGTCATAGGAGAGACTCATAGGATAGAGAGCACCACAACTAAGGAGAACAAGTGAGCAAGCGACCAACCGACCTTTGTCTTGGTGTCTGTACAGATTCCACACTCATGTTTTTATTGCCTGATTTCATCGACACACAGATAGGCAAACATACGGACAGGCATATAAGAGGTATATATTGAGTTAAAGTTTTGCATTCAAGTTAAGCAAGGTTTTGCGCGTAGACATCGCATAGTGGTGGTAGTCTTCTTATTGTAGCCAAACACAGTCAAACAGTCAGGCTGCCACACAGGAAAACTAGTTGCTCACACATGAAATATAGTTCGACACACACTCGAGCTCGACGACGTGGCGCCATTGACTCTCAACTTAATTCTCAACATTGTCGTGGTCGTCGACAGATACATTCATTGTGACATCGTTAGATGAGAACAACGCTTAAACGTACAATGGTGCAATAGATTATAGAACGAAGAGATATGCACGCATCGTAATGCACCAACAACAATAAAACGCGTCTTGGAGACGATGGCCAGGATAAATGCCTGTGTCAGTCACGTCGCTGTACAAGCTCCAGCAAACACAATAATATTTATTGTGACAAGTTGTGGGCGTGTGCATCGCGTGTTGACCCGACGAACGTGTGCACCAATGTGTGCATGAGTGTGTGTTGCCGATTATCGAACAAAATATCAACAGCATTGATCTCGGTGTCAATGTCAAGTCGGGGAGTTGCACCACTAACGCTACTACACATACACTTATTGACACAGCACTCAACACAGGATATCGAGCATCCAACTTTTCTCAAATATTCTTTCACTTTTTATACTTTCTGGCATTTATTACCCGCTATCATATGATGCCATTTTATTACTAAAAAAGTGCTTTAGAAGATAACCCTTCTTGGCAGATTGAATAGGAAAATAAAATATGAATAGAGAATAGCGGAAATGTTAAAGATCATTTTCAACGAGCGCTTTGTTACCTATATATTACATTACAATATCAAAATTACTATGCTAAGAGAACTGAGGAGTTTTCTCCACTCTTTGAACTCACGCCTGATGTTTCTGAAACTCAATGTGAGCTCGAAGTCAGTGTAAAAACATGCGGCAATACTATATATGTCGCCTTGAAATCGTCTCCTGTTGATTCCTTTCAACTCTGTTGGCCGATTGGTCGCTTTTTATTTCGATCATCAACTATAATTAACTACTGATCCATCAAGCAGTCTGGCAGGCTGTCCACTGCTAGTCAATGCCTGCTACTGCATTTATATACGATGATTGGTGAGGTGTCCTCAAGATCGAACATATTTCTATAGACAAAATCACTCGTGTACACAGCACCTCACCTTGAGTGCCAATAATTCCAGCACCAGGGGCAGCAGTAGCTTATCAATGTGCAAAAATTGGTGCGCGTACGTCGATGCCTCGTGTACTTCTCTTTACAGCCAACTGGCGTCAATTGGCGGTGGACACATAAGTAGTGTGTGCGAATGTATTTGTTCTGTACAACTGATAGATAACCGGTTTCGTCGATGCATACATCAGCATCGTGAAACGTGACACGTTCGTTCAGTGTCATCGTATCTGGCCCGGCCTGATCTGGCCATCGTTAGTAGGGAAGCGCGCCAGAAGCAAAAGCAAAACATCATGTTCTGTGTAGAACTTTTGTCTGTGTCATTAAAAAGCTTAACTTGTTCTCGATGGAACCGTGTGTCTCTGTGTGTGTTGGAGTAAAATTTTCTACATAGCACACGAAGACTATCTCTCGTAGCATGAATATGACACACAACCTCCGACATGACAATTGTCATCGATGGTCGCGTTTGAAATTCGCGATTGAATTTGCACGATCGTGCGCTTATTTGTTCTTATGAAAGTTAGCAAGTTTATCGTTGCGTCAGCTCAAGCAAATTAATAAGCAATCTCCTCGTGTTTTACGAAAGCGACGACGACGAGACACAATTGCGCTCATGCCTCGCGCGGCAAGTTGCTCTTGCGCCTGTGTGTTTGTGTGTGTTCTATTCGTTCTATTTGACTTTGTGTAAAGAGCGCGAACCCGCGAGGTGAGTGAGTGTGTGAACGCGCGTGTGACAAGTGTCCTGTCCTCGTTTATTTTTTCTTCTAGATCATGGAATCATGAGCGCTCAGGTGCGTGAACACATGCACAGACTCGAAGCAAAGTGCACACCATTTTTGTGTACACTTACACTGTGAATTCAATTGATAACTATTAGTATGTGGCATTTTTTTCGCGTATCTCGAGCAGTTTAATGTAAGCTGCTCGAACTGAACTCACTTTGAGATCAGATCAGATCCACGCATCCAATGTAAATCGGTGCAAATGAGTTAGACCGATTCACGGGTTGAACTTACACCGAACCTAACAGAACAAAACCAGAGGGATTGAGCCAACATTGTGAGAAGATTCAGCCCAACAACAACAGCTCAGCAATTATTTGCTCAGGAAGATCTTCGATGGGCTATCAGTAGAGGCAGGTGCTTTATTTAAACATTCAAATAGAGGGGATCTCAAAGACGCTCGATTTCGAGAGAGCGATGAGTAGTGTCGTCATTTTGTAATGTCTGTTGTTGTGCCTGTAAACAACATTACTGTCGCGTCTGATTGGCGCCACCAGCACCTGTTCCTGCCAATCTAGTAGTTGATGTTGTTGCCCCTGCTGTTTTCGTTGTTGTTGATTGTCGTCGCGTTACATGTCGTGCACGTTTGGCAAACACGGTGCCCACGGTGGTGGCCACTATTTTGTAGTTGAGCTTACTGGCTTGCTAACATGCCTTCAGAGGGTGCCATCCTCTGCTGCTATGTTTTTTCTCTCTTTACTCGTTGCAGCGTAAGCTACCTGTGAGTAGCCTGCTAAGCTGTACCGTCGATAAGCTGTGTTCTCATTACACACACCCTCTAATCTGCCGTTTGCTGTCAGTTTTGCTTACACATGACTCAGTTTCAATGCATGATGTGCACGATTATGTGTGCACCACACATTTGCATCAATCAGTTTCATACATTTCAATCAGTGGACCAATGATCAGATCTCTGGCCGTCTAGCTCTCTGAGTCAATCTGATAATCTGTCACAACTTTGTGTATGCGTGCATGAAACATGTGCGCTTGTATGCTCACTCTCAGAGCTCTTGAGGAAAGCGAGTCACGTGCGACATGATCAGGTGGAGCTCACGAGGGGAATAGAAAGGCCAACTTCAAACTCGAACTCGTGATGCTGGGCTCACCTTTAGCGTTCGTTTATTTGTGAATATTTGTTTTTTACGCTTGTTATTCACGTTCTTACTGTTCTTTCAGCGGTCGAAAAGGAATACCAATACATGCAAATGTCATAAATTGAGCATGTTCACACTGTCGTTGCTATTATTAGAGTCCACGTTCAATGATGATGTCCTTGTTTCATTTCTGAGTTCATTTCTAATTGATAGTGAGGACATACACACATACACATGCACAAACTTCATCGGTAAGGCAATAACGAATATAACAGTACATAATCAATCTTATTAATCATATTGTAGTGTATCACAAGTCTAAGGTTGTAAGTGGCATCAATAGTCTCTATCACAAATGAGTCACGATTAATATTGGTAAATGATGACGACAACAACAGTAGTAGCAGCAAAACCTGCGGCAACTTGTCGTGTGACAGTTTGGCGTACGAGGAATCCAGATATTATTGGTCTTTTGGTGCCACTCACGTCTAATGTTGCGTCAGATTGTTATTTGAGTTGTTGCGCCTGTTGATCGACGTAGAACGCGAAGTGAAATCAAGTGAAATTGAATAAACATGCTTGTGTACCTGTTAGCGGTCTATCAAATTTACTCTCAACATACACTAACGCTAATTTTAGGCCCACTCTAGCCTTATTCACCCTCGCGACACCACCATAAGCATCACGACTAATTGCAATAAATACTACTTCAATTCGTCGTTGTTTTAATGATCGTGACGGTAGTCATTGAGCACGTGGTGTGAAACCTGTCAAGGGTGTGGCCATTATTCAATGATGTCAGTACTAGTCGTTAGCGTGTGTTAGTATTGACTTAGGTGTTAGAATGGAATAATGTTTCCGTCATCCAACAGCCGGCAACATCGGCAGCCAACAATGGAGCGCGAGAGGGAAATTTGATCTAGCCGAAAATAACAACAACACTTGTGTCATAAGTGCACATGTGAAGCGCCACGTGACTACATTTGTAGTAACCACTTGTTGTTCTTGCTGAAACTATTGCTTTCGCTGAAATCGCTATTATGGATAGGAGCTCGTTCAGAATGATCCTTCACGTTGGTGCTATCTGAAGGCGCGCTTGTTGGTTACACTTGACATCTCATCGACAGTAAACATCCACTCACTCATTTGGTTGATCACACAATGCAAGAAAGATTTTGTTCGAGACAAACTTGTGCAGGAAGTTTATCTAAGCTGTGTTCGGTGGCCATGTACTCGATCAAGTTTCAATTATTCCTTATCATCGTCGGAGTTTTATTTTTATTGTTGGCGGCAGCATTTTCAACAATGACCTTCTCGGTGACAAAGATTTCACTTTCATAAGTTCTGGCGCATAATCTCACTCTGATTTATCTCTTATCCCCTCACAAGGTGGCACGACTACTCGAATAGTAACCAGGTGCTTCGTTAATTTCTAACTTTGTTATGATTCGAGGTCTCGCGCCTAGTTGTGCGTTTGTATGGGTGTGCGTGACGTATTCTTGCTGTTGCTTTTGACGTCAGATAAACTATTAAGCTATGAATTGCATAAAAATGTGTAACGATGTTTTAGATTAAGCGACAAGCGTTATCTTTTTATCTAGACTGACATGGTTGGTATCACTTTGGCTATGAATGGCCAATTGAGAATTTAGATCTAAATATATATTCTCAATGGCTCACATGTTACTATATTAAAATATTGAGACTGATTTCCAATAATTTTTTATTTAATTTTTACAAATTTATGTGTCTTCAATTGTCAATAGTTCGGAGACAGTGACAAGTCGCTTTTGGTGATTGCGAAGAGATCTCTTGAAAACGGGTAAATAAAACAGGAAGATCAATCAAAAGCCCAGACTAGATGGAAAATGAGGGTAATTTCACTCCGTTGTATGCAATAGCAAACACACTACTTTTCTTGAGCAAATCGCCATTACGGATATTGAACTCATCGTCAGCACTTTCCGAATCGTTAATGCTCACAGTTCTATCCAGAGTTCTTTCCGGCGCAATATTTTCATTAATGTCACCATGTTGTTGAGCACCAACTTGAGCATCCCGCGTTTGGTCATTGATAGGAAGCTGACTGATTGTTCGTTTGACATTTTTGTCCACTTGATCATTAAGCTGGTCGCCCTGATCAGGTAATTTTTGTTCACTGACAGGCAATTTTTGATGAGTTGTTGTCTTTTGAATTTGCACTGGCTTAGCTGCAGGGCCAGTGTCAAGATTTTGTTGTTGAAAAGAAGCTTCACCGAATGGCTCATGGTTCAGTTCAACCGAATCCTCCCGAGTGGGTGTCTTGATGTACATGATTTCAGTCTTCTTTGGAAAATTTCGTTTGACTGTCGAGTAATTTGCATGATCATAGCGTTCAATATTTTCGGATTGCTGTCTCTGCAACATTGACTGTTTATCCAAAGAGGATGATGATGATGACTCGTATGCTTGGTTTACATGACCACTAGATTCTAGTTTACCATGTTTCTGGGTGATGCGTTTTTGTTTCGAAAATTGGCCAATATTATCAGGAACAGCAACTTTCTTTCGTTTGTGATGACTAATACGATCCTGCATAATTTGGTGAGACAATTGAACAGGACGCACAGTGGACGGGGTGCCAAGGTTAGCCAGATTTTGCACCACACTTGCAGAATCCGCAAAAAATTGACCCGTAGCATTACGTGGTGTTCGTGCGCCTACGACCAAAGCCGATGCCGATGGTGAACCCGTAATTGAGCGAACAGAATCTCCCGACGGAGCTGAAGATGTGCGACGGTCTTCAGTTCCATCGCCATTGTCACGGTTACTGAAGAAAACTTGACCATTGTAAAGTGAGTAGTGTTCGGGTGGAATAGCATTAATACACAACGTTGACAATGATCGATTCTCCGGTAATTGACGCCCGGCTTCTCCCACATTCAATGTGCTGAGACGATAAGTCTTTCCATGAGTTTTGTTTTCGTTAATTTCGTGCTTCCTAATGGATCTTGGCGGTTTTCGTGGTGGCTCTTTACTTGTAGTTATCTTGGGTTCGAGCTTCCGTTTATAATGAGCTGGGTCCATGTTAATAGTATACGGGCCTTTTATTGTATCCCATTTGATGTTTGTGTCGCTGATTTGAGAATGCTTGGCGCTTCTTTTGAATCATTCGAATGAAATGGCCGATTAGTAAGGTTGAGTACTACACTGTGTGAGTAATACTGTACTCATTATGATATAGAATCTACTTACTCATTGATCGTGTGAACTTTGCTCGATCCCGATCCACGCAATCCAAACAAGCACCACCATAACAGCAGCACTGCCATGATTAGAAGTGTGATGATTATGAGAGCAATCAAAATCCATATTATCAAATGATAATCGTTCAGTGGGGCCAGATCTCCACGATTATGGTATAAGATTGACGTATCACTATGCAAGTTCGATTTTTCCGTCGTAATGGTCGCTGAGTTTGTTGAATGAGCCTGATTGAGAGCAACAGAATGTTCGTCTTTAGCAGATTTATGTAACATATCAAGTCCCGAGACAATTGAGTAAATATCGGTCAAATCAATCAGCGTATGCATGGGTACTGCCATATTAGCTCGGGCTATACTCAGGCTGCTTGTCTCGCTCAATGGATCGACAGACTCAATCTGAGTCTTGGCACCAGTGAGCACCGCCATAGTGTGTTCGATGGTTTCTTTGCGTTGCTCTATTTGTTCGACAGTTCCATTCAACACAATGCCAATCGTGCGATTCATGACTGCTTGATTATGGATGACGACTCTGGTTAAAGACCAAAGGTGGGGAATTCCTTGATCGTGAGCTCGAACGATCAATGTAATCAGTGGAGGAAATCTTAGAGCATTTAAGTTTCCTTCGTTGATACCTGATACTGGAGCTACGTGCACTGACGACGGTCTACTTTCGATCGCTAGCGGAACTTCGGGCTCAGTATTAGACACATCGCTTGGCAATGATCGAGCTCGCGGCCAGTTAGGCCGCGATCCATCGACAGGCGTCGAATCGTGCTCTATCTCGTGACTGTCATCGGCATTGGGTTCGTTGCTAACTTGTCGAATAGATTCTGTGGTCGATCTAGGTTCATAGGTCGAACTTGGGCTCAATGACGAGCTTGAATCTGAGTTATGAAGGCCAAAATTGGACGACTCCATTTGTTGAGCACCGTTTGGCGATGTATAAATTCGTCCAGTCAGTGAGTCAATAGCAAATTGGTCCTGATAATTACCAGCCACGATTTCATATACAACATGACTGTTCAGTGTTCCCTCCTGATCGGCATCGATAGCTTTAACTATCAGTGGTTGACTTAAACTACCATCAGGCAATAAGATTGCATCATATTGAGACTGCAAGAACATTGGCGAATGATCATTGATATCTGGTAGGCGTTGAGACATGGAATGTGAATTATTGGAATTTTTGTTCGGGATATATCATATAGCGTGATGATATCTCTATATACTGCGATTACCTAACACGTTAAGCCTGAAAGTAGCGTAACTAGCCAGGCCTCGACCATCATTATCACGAGCTTCAACAATGAGCTCGTAGTTTTGTTTACGTTCACGATCCATTATACTATCGGCTGACAATGTGATAGTGCCGTTGAACTCGTCCAGTTGGAACCTTGAATTCGTATTAAGATGAACAACACGTTTAGGTTATACATCATGAACTTAAAGCTATTCCATTACGATTAATTAGCACACTTAATATCTTACATTTCATGTCCAACGCCGATAAGAGATGTATAGCGAACTTTGCCTCGGACCCCTGAATCAGCGTCAACAGCCTTAACCTGTCCCAATAAAGTTCCAGAAGCAGTATTTTCAAAAACGGACACTAAATAGATATCTTGTGTGAATCTAGGACATCAAAGAGAGGGTAAATATCGTTACTGCTGAGTGCATATTAAAATCGTAATATAGTTAGTTCGAGTATATTAATTACTTTGGGGAATTGTCATTAATATCGAGGAGGTCAATAAGGCACTTGATGCGTGTCGACAGTCTCTCTGGCACTCCAAAATCAATGGCAACCACATCGACTGAGTATAGTTTCCGTCCCGTTTCATGGTCGAATGTTGAACCGTTGGCGCTGATTGAATTAGCATTCACGGTCAGATAGAAAGTTGTCTGACGTGTAACAACAAATGGCGGCAATAGGCTGAATAATGCACTGTCAGCGCCCTCAAGACTAAGCTCAAATGTACCATTGATTCCCGTACCCAAATCAACTACCATTGGTTGCTGCTGATTATCATTCGTAACTGTTGATTCATTTTTGTACCATTTAACTATTGATCCTATTGATGCATTCTCTTCAATATAACCGCGAATCAGTGTTGTGCCCAGCTCGTGGTCGGCATCTTGTTGCTGACTCTTGACAAATATACCCGTGAACTTGGGTGGTTCATTGTTCGCATCTACCACGGATAGGGCTAATTCAGCTGTGGAAAACATTGGGGGCCATAAACGATCATAGCTGGACGCGTCGGGCACCTCGTTGGCGATCACTGTCAATGTGTTCCACGGTGGAGATCCGTCGCTGATTTCTTTCAGCTCGTCTATGCTTCGTTTTAGATGTATTACACCCGTGTTGCGGTCTATGTCGAAAAAAGCTCTAAGCGGAGACAATGCGTCCATAGAGTATACGATAGATCGCTGGTTTGCATAATCGCCGTCTTCGGCATCGAGTTCGATAACAGTGTCACCTTTTTTCATGTTGCCAGTTAATCGAATGACACTCGGTAGGTTATTAAATTTAGGCGGTGTGTCTTGAACATCTTCCAGAGCTACTGCTATATCCATGATGGCAATGTTCCGTGTGTCGAAATCAGTGTCAGTCCACGCGTTGAGTGCAAGCACCGTGAATTTATAAAGATTTTGCTTTTCATAGTCAAGCTTCTGAGTTAACATTATCTGACCACGAGTTTGACCACGTGGTCCAAAAACATAACTGATGGCGAATTTGTCGGTGCCGCGCAGCTCAAAACGAACTGGCAATTCACTTTTAACATTGTCCATAACTGTCACATATCCGATAGGCTCTGCGGGCATCGTGTTTTCAGGCACAATGAACAATTGCTTTGTATTGATGAATGGTGTTAACGAGTGTGTTAGATTTGCATTGATGTCGTCCTTAACATATATCGTAGATTCGACCTGTGTTGTTTTGTTGCCGTCGCTAACAAATATAGTAAAATTATACATTGGATCGATCAGTTGTGACTTAAGGTATACATCAGCTTCGTTCCAATTATTTGGCACAGGTTTAATGTCCAATACCATACGTGCCTCGATACCAACAACTCCAAAGATTAGGTGTGACTTTGGGTCGGCGTCTGAACCGCGTAGTCGATATATCATTGAACCTACGGGTGTTGATTTGGGCAAATTGAGCATCCTCATATTGTGCGAGTAATCAATCGTTGGGGCCGTAGCATCGCAAGCTAATATCCATGTTGATGATTGACGTGCTAATCTTTCAAACACACCCACTGACCATTGCAAAATATTCGTGGTGTTCGGAACATGTTCATTGCTAACATTTGCTCGATTGCTCCGTGTGAAATATTGGCTAGTTAGTTTCAAGAGATCATTTGTAGCGTAATTAAATAAACAAATAAGAACCAAGAGTTTGATAGTTCGTTTTGTCGTTGTTGATCTGTTATTGTGCGGCTTGGACAACTTAAGGCTGATGCCACGTTGTTCGTTATCAAACAACGAGACATCACTTGTGCGTTGTGTGCATGGTTTTCTGATTGTATACATTGTATAGCGAATATAGTTAAAAGTCACCAAGTTGTATGAGGATATCTTGTATCTCGTTTGTATAATGACTCAAAATGGCGAGACTTGGTTGGAAGAGCCATGTGGTGATGCATTGTTTGACAAGTTCGATCAATTTGCCTTTCCTCGAGCAGAATTTTATCGGTCATCTTTTGTCTGATACCACAAAGTAAGACGCGATGTTACAACTAACATGCTGTCAATAATATTTTTGTAATTATAAGAAACTGAAGAATTCGACTCTTCTTTCAGACTTCTGTCAAGAGCTGCCCAAAAAATCTGAACCAATTGGATTCATTTATTTTCCAATGTTTTCTCAATGCTCAATGACGCTCAAGCTATACAGTTGTGGCCGCTTGTACTGTGATGAAAAACGTTGATTTGTCTGCTTCCCTTAATAAACTTGAAGTATAGCGATGAAAACCTAACAATGATTTTACGTTGTCATCTTCCAATATGCTCAAGTTCGAGTTCGCAACTCAAACATCTGGTCAAATGTTGAACCATCATCAACATTAAACCAACAATTATACTCAGAAATCTTTGTGAAACTTGTCGATGTTCCCGACGAGTCGTCCCGAGTTTCTTCGTCAAATGAGTAATGTCTGTTAGATAGACTCCAGTTGATGGTTCATAATTGATTAAAAATCGCACGAAATAATTGAGGTCTAGGCCACTGAAACTGAGCTTGCTTGCGTGTTTATATGTGCATCATCTTCACTGACCACTGGTCATTTCACACTGAGGGCGCGCGGCCGACCTCGTGCCGCCCATCGCTGTGACCTTCGTTGCAATGACAACCGCTTATGATCGCGGTCTCGCTCTCACTATCGCGTGTATTTGTCTCGTAGAACTCATGGCTCACGTACTTCACTACATTGAGGAACACCCGATCAAGACACAATGCAGTACACATAGAGCAGATGCACGATGCCCAAATTCAAGTGCGCACTCTCGTGAGATATAATCATGTGATACACTGAGCAGAACATGTAACCTAGTTACGAGCATTGCATGGTTCCATGGTTAGCGACCCCGAAGTTAGCTGACGTAGTGAGGCTAGATTTTTTCTTTCATCATAAACTGTGGGATCAGCGAACGAAAGTGGGTGTGGGGTCAACCGCCTGTGTGCCAGTCCCAGTAGTTTATGGAACACAGATTAAATATATGTGAATTTAATCGGTGTATAGTTGTGCTAAAGTCATATACTGTGAGACAGAACGGTTTTTTTACGAAATGATAACACAGGAGACTTTCGCAATATGCCCGTATGTAGTGTAGTTGTATAGAATGAGAACAATTATCATAAGTGAGATACTTACCTTGTCGTCGCTCATTGTCGCAGATAGTACATAGTTTGTGCGCTATTTGAAGCTTGTGTGCCATCACACAGCATCTATTTGCAAATTAAGCATTGCAGAAGGAGAACATGGGCGCACGTAACCGCAACAACAACTACATATTCAACAGCACGTACACCGGAAGAGAAGCACGTGTTAGTCTGTGTGTGTGTGTACGAAACACGTGTTCGTTGTGCGAGTTTGTTTCTAGTATTTGTCCTGTGCGATGTTATCGATGGTCAAAAACGTCTCTCATGTGATGACACGACGGCCATCGACCTTTCAAAATGTTAAACGACATATACATGAGCATATAGTGAGATTGCAAATTTCACTATAAAGTGTTATATTAACTAGCATTTGTCCTAAATGATAGTGTTGCTTGTTGAGAAAATGATTCGTTGTGCCGACCACTCAAAAGACGGAGTATTACCTGTGGTACTGACCAGTCGAATTATTTTTTAGCCGTCAGTACACGAAGCAATACTCATCTTGCGTGAGGGATCAAAGGCTATGAATAGGAATTGTTGCCTTCTCTAATAAATGATATAGATGTGAGTTTAACATTCGCGATCGACGATCGATGGGGCCAACTAATGCATCTTGTCGAAAAGATACTACAATATGAAATGGTTGTTCCGGGTGCCAACCGCCGATCGATCTTGCGTGAACTAATCGGAGCAAAAGCGTGCTCACAATCCAATTAACACTGTATGAGTTGTGCAACCGCTGTTTATTATTTTGTTGTCGTTGCCCTTGTTGTGGTCGTTATTGTTCTTGTTGCGTTGGCGAGTGTTGGAACTGTAGTAGCTTTTGATGCCGCTGCTGTCGCTGTTATAATTATTACTACCAATAGCTGATACCACATACTGATGCTCGTGCGTGACTACACCAATGTCTCAATAAATCACATTCACATGCACATCCAGTCCAACAGATTGGGCGCAATAATGCCTTGGCGATATTTCTTGGATGAACTAAGATTTCAATTGACTGGGTGAAACTCTATAGCCCCAGGAGAGAGCTGTTTGAATCTTTGGGCTATTGCATAGCTTTTGGAGCAGCTCTTGATTGAAAGAGTTTCTCCAAATGGTGTTTTGTTTCTGCAAACTCTCATGTTGGTGCTTGAACATGTGGCGCAATAATAATAACTTGGTGCACCAATACAACATGGCACACGTCTGGAAATAAAAACAATAAAAAATATCGATCATACGGTCATCTAGATATTATACAATTGCACATGTTGATGATTCATGTGTGAGTATTTGTTGTTGCTGTTTTTCTTTTCCTTTACATTTTGTCTATGCATCACTTTCTGAGTTCATTTTTGCTCCCGCCGCTGTTGTTATGCCCCCATCGCTAAACTTTAGTATGATCACCCACGGCAATGTTCACATCATCAAATCTCTTTTGCTCTCTATGAATGTGAGCGTCTGATGATCAACTGTCGCTTGGCATCAAACGACAAACTGACTCAACATCATCGTCCTGTTGGTTCGATCGTTCATTCGGTATGCCGCCGCCAGCCGCTCTAACGCTGCGTGTGTGAGTGCGTTTTCTATGCATTGGCTCGCCGCTGTTGGTGAGTCTGTTGTCGGTGCGTCACATTGTCGGAGCGAGTGAGAGTCAGAGCAACACATTGTCGATAACACCAACACAGACACACACAATGCAAAGTCGCAACTCACAAGTCAGTCTCAAGTCTCGAGCACTACCAGACAGACGTGCGTCTGACTGTACGTCGCGTTCACGCACACAGACACAGACAGCGATAGCAACGGCATCGGCGGTAGCAGTGGCAGTAGCGGTGGCACT
The DNA here is from genome assembly GCA_019968535.1 of Fragariocoptes setiger. Classification (NCBI taxonomy): domain Eukaryota; kingdom Metazoa; phylum Arthropoda; class Arachnida; order Trombidiformes; family Phytoptidae; genus Fragariocoptes; species Fragariocoptes setiger. Next base: position 43,661 of record JAIFTH010000004.1, on the reverse strand, counting down.
GATAGTAGCACGCACAGCAAATGCTCTCGACCGACCGAACGAACAGCAGCAATCTAACAGAATCGAACCGAGTTAACAAATCAACTGGCTTTTTGAGTCTAACAAGCCAACAATCTTTTTTTTCTGTTTCTGTCCCTTGCTTTCGCGCAACGCGCGCGCATTCAACAAAGGCACAGCCAACTGTTCGCTGCCTCTCATGTTGTGAGGAAAATTTTAACGCATTTCCTCACAACATTTCTGTTAGCTAGTGTTAGGCGCGCCGCGTACTTGAGTGGCTCATGGCTCATAGGTCACTTGAGTCTGTCTGAATTAGGTTTTTAGCTGCTGTTGCTTCGCTGTGACTAGTTGCCATTGCATTCGACGTTGATCGCGTGGATGCCGATGGCGTCGTTATTACACTTCTTCGATTATGTTGCATTTTTAACTTTTGATTCCATGTGGACCCTTGATTCTATAAGTTTATATTCATTTTTCCTCTCTGAATATTATTATTATTGTGTTTGCTTTAATTTTATCAAAAACACGCCAATTACACGACAAGACAAGAAAGCTACATATTATTTATCGATATTTCAAATATCTTCGCTGATAATTCCTTAATGAGGCTGTCAATAACCTAGATTCAGATTGTATAAATAACTAATGAGTCTTATGATAGGTTAGAATCATATGATCTCTAACCGCTTGTCACCAATTACCTGTCTATATGATTTTGGCTTATCACGTTATTTAGCCTCTCTTTCTTTCGCACATTTATCATAGAATTTTTACCAATTCTAGTCATGATTCATCCAAAAATTATGCCTTATAATCTCTGTTATAACAATTCATGTCGCTTTAGGTCTAAAGGCAATATTCACTGTAGACTAGTCACCTCTTAACTCGAGCAAATCCACGAAAATAGAAAAGAATCAGCATCCATCATCAGTGTGCTTGATTATTTCAATATTTTTAATATTACTTATTGATAATTCAACACTATAATATCATCAACTTTATCTCAGGATGTGTATTGTTGCTGTGAATAATCAACACGGAATTTAATCCCATCGAGTTTCCTACCTGAGCATCGTACATTTGAAGTATCTGTCAAGATGCGAATATTATGCTTGTCGTTATCAACAAGTTGACTCACAGCAAGTTTGGTTCTAGAAATAATTTGGTTAAAAGAATCTAAGAGAACAGAACAAGAAACAAGCGATCGAACAATGCCGGCGCATTTATACGCACAAACAATTGCAGATGGAGAAATAACCATGTTTTGTCCATATTAACGCTTGGAATATCTAGGCGCAACTGTGGACACACCCAACAGTAGTTTCATGCTTCGGTCACAAGTGCCACCGGTGTAGAAGCTTACGTACCGCTGGTTTCCAACGTGATATCTATTCGAAAAGATGCAATAAGCTTTGTTTATGTGACAGCGACTATTCGTATGCACTGTGCCCTTCGTTGTTGGCATGGTCTCTTTGGCTATGGCATTGTCGCTATTGGCTCTCAAACGAAATGCCACTTCTGAATTCGTAATATGCATTATATTGATAAGCGATCACTGGTGTCAGAACAAAAAACACGCTACATAGGTAGAAATATTCGTCAACGAATTCAACGGACAATGCGGAGTCGAAGCTTGTCAAAAACGAGCCAGGCTAGAGAAATTAATCACCCTGAAATTCGACACGTCGCACAATAGGAGGAAAACGCACAAAGTATGAGTCTCAAGCTATAATTGTGTGCCATAACAATATTACGCTCTGGTCTTTGTACCAACACGCAAGTGCACCACTGTTTATATTGGCTAGTAAATCAATAATCAACAGCGAGGAAACGAGTGCGAGAGGTTATAGCGAGCGAGACAGACAGGCAATATAAACGTGCAGTTTGATCGTGCTAAGGGCGAGTCTCACACTCATCCATGGTCCGAAAGCGCTCGCAATAACTGCCACTGCAATGGCAACAACAACGGCAGCTAGCAATAGCAAAAGTTGAGTCAAGCTTGAGCGAGAGTCGACCAACACAACGAATGAAATGCCGATCAACATCTAACTTCAGCTTGTCGAATTGCATGCCAATGATAATGTTTTCATAGGAATTGTGTATATGGCCAAAATCAACTACCAACTACCGCTTTTAGATGCTGCTGACTACTATTCCGGTGACTGGCTCTCTAACACTACGTCAGCTCTCCGTCACTCAAACTTACGTATCACCGGCGAACGAGACGCAATAGATTGAGAGAAAGTTTGCTTATCAATGCGCTGCATTGTGTCGCGCTCCGAGAAGAGAGAATTGTTTTCTGTAGCTTGAGTGCCATGTGTCCATGCCATGTGGCATACCGGCACACTATGCGTACGACATGCTCGAAAGACTTGGTTGGACATTGAGTTGGTATTCTTTTTCGTTTTCAACTGCAATCTCACACAAACACATATACAAACAGAGCCACTTTGTGCGCCACATCTAAACGCTCATGTTATTCTCTCGATTGACGCTATAAGTTGTCGCTATTTCCTCTTGTACCTGAAACAAGGATGCATTGTGGCCTTTCGCTCTCATAAGCAATGGTTATGCAACGCAAAAGCACACTAACGAACAGCAACATTCAACACAGAATGTTATACACAATTCATACATCAACACAAAAAGCAGACACAGAGCTGCACAAAAGTGAATTGCATTACAACAGTATGGCAACAAGTGCAACAATCTATGTGCGTGTAACGACACACAACGAGCATGGAAAAACCTCTGACGCCACTCGGACGAACCGTGAATTGCTGCCGGCGTCGCAATGCCGACGACCGTAGCAACGGCTCCACACAAACATCACCATAATCAAACATGAGCAAGTTAACAACACTAGCAGATGTATTTATTAACTTAGCAGATCGCTGATGATGCTCTCCATTTGATTGTTGAACCGACACGAGTTATTTCACATGCACATGCACCATAATGTGCCACCATAGATATCATTGACTGCGGACAATGGACAGCGATCGTCGTCGTCATCGTTTAGCCTTAAAAGTCATGTTGTTTGATAGCGCTCAGACAAAACAAATATCTCGATCAAACAAAACGTTGCTGCTGTTATTCCGGCATTTGTGTTTGTTTGCTAACAATCACCATTGGGATATAAAGCAAATAACGGAAAACTTTTGCCCGAGATTCTCAAAAAAAAATCACCAGTATTTATTTAAAGCCGTGAGATATCGATTAAGCACTAACTGATCTATGTGAGATTCTAAATGACCCTCACAGATTGGTCATTTAACACGCAGCCAACGTCACACTAGATTTTGCTCTCTTACTAAACTGAACTCATGCGCAAATATAAATTATTACGAACACAATGAGATCATCCACACACTCGACTTCTCCACGAGCTCATTGTGTTGAGTTGGTTAGGCTGTTGCCATGTGGACTTTATCTCGTAGCGCGATCTCAAAGCACCAGAGTTAGGCAGAGGCGGATTTTGGTCACCACTTATAAAATTGATTTATATTGATTGTTTCATATCAATTCATCTTGGTCTCATTGTTATTTAAGTATTTCATTTGGTCTCACGCTTACACAAATGTCAACTGCCATGAGTGATTCTCAAATTCAATCCTTCTACTCTGGTAGAAATGTTTTAGTGACAGGAGGCACCGGTTTTATCGGAAAAGTAAGTAGAAATGTTTATTATGGCAAGACATAGTTCAACACGGGCCTAATAGATCAACTTTAACACCATTTATTTTTGATTCTCTTCACACATCAGGTTCTGATTGAAAAATTATTGAGATCGTGCCCCAATATCAACAAAATCTATTTACTTATTCGACCGGCTCATGGCAAAAGCGTTGATGAGAGACTTAAAGATCTCGCCGATCAACGTCCATTAAATTTTAATCTCACTGAGAATGAAATCTTACAAAAGCTGGTCCCAATCAGAAGCGATCTGGCTTTGCCAGGTCTCGGTATATGCGATAAAGATCGAAAGTTGCTCATTGAAAATGTATCCATCATATTCCACATAGCAGCTTCTGTCAAGTTCGAGGCTCCTTTAGAGTAAGTTCTTTTTTCATTTGATTAGCTTTTTAATCCAAAGTATCTATTTACTGATAGTTGGCAAACTTGTTTACTCCTCGGATAACAACCATCTTGACGCTTCAATTATAATCAAGATACAACATGTTACACAATGTTTTGGCAACTAAAGAATTATTGAAACTGGCCACAGAATTTGTCAAATTAGATACTTTTATTCATGTTTCAACTGCCTACTCAAATTGTCATCTCAACAAAATAGACGAACGCGTCTACAAAGTCGATCTCAGTCAGCATAATGAATTTATTCAACAGCTTGAAGTTTCTCGCAAGGCGTCATTCGTAGACTCAATCAATCCTAAACGAATTCCAGGAAAAAGCAAGCCCGACTGTAAGCCAAAAAAAATAAGTTCAGCTCTCAACAACCATTTGATTCAATATGAGGGTCGACCAAACACTTATGCATACACTAAGGCTATTGCTGAGAACGTTGTTCAGCAATACTCTAAAAAGATGAACGTCGCTATCGTGCGTCCCTCAATTGTTATGTCAGCCATAAAGGAGCCGGCCGAAGGCTGGGTCGACAGTCTCAATGGTCCAGTTGGCCTATCAGTGGTGGGAGCGCTCGGAATTCTACAGGCAATCGATGTAAACAGTCACGTTGTGTTCGATCTCATCCCAGTAGACATCGTCTCTAATGCTATAGTATCAATTGCTTGGGCCGTCACTGATCACAAGGATAAATTCAAGACCAAAGTTTTCAATTTAACCTCTGGCAATGATAATCCGTGCTCGTTTTATCAATACTTCCACGCTGGTCGCTTAGAAGCAGCCAAGAGGCCGTCAATGCGTACATTGCGACCCTTATTAGATATACCTTTACAGACTGGTATGCATCCAATCAAGTACACTGTACGGAAACTAATATCACACTTGTTGTTTGCGTACCTCATCGATATGATTCTAAGCTTGTGCGGCAAACGGCGCATGGTTGTCAAGGCTGTCAACAAAATGCATCACGCCAATAGAGTATTTGATTTTTTCTGCTCAAATCAATGGTCGTTCACAACTGATAATGTCGGCACTGTCATTGGGTTGTTGAACAAGACCGATACTCATTTGTTTAATTTCAACATCAAAACCGTAGATTGGAAAGACTATGCTCGTCTCAGTTGGCTTGGTTGCCGTCGTTACATACTCAAGGAAGATGACTCGACTCTCGATCAAGCTCGAAAGCGATACGTGTTTATTTGTCGAGCACATCGAGTGTTCAAGATAATCTCCTCAATCACTGCCACCTATTGTATATTTCAGTTGACGTCCATGTCATTACTCACATGTTCTCTTAGTTTAGCTACTATTTATTCTGTCGTGTATTTGTTGTGAACAGGGGAAGTTACTATGCGCAGTATTGTAACTTAATTCATTAAATACAAACACCAAACTTAGTAATAAAAACTCAAAACAGGTTGAACTTTTGAGTTTGAAGACTGCAGTCTCAAAGCAATCACTAAGTTTACATCTCTTAGGCCTGTCTATGTATCTTGTTTGTGCAACCGCCAACTGACACGTTAGCTTCATTTTTGTGTAAGTCTACCAATAGTTGAGTCTCATGAAACCTGTGACGTAAGAGAGTGGGACGTGATGCAGTATCGTCGCTGCTCTACACGTTAATGATAGTTGCTCCTTCGAGCTACAAATATCAATAGATTTCTTGCTCTTTCATTCTGATCTTAAACTAATAGTTGTATTGAATCGTCATATCAAATTAGCGACAGAATGAACCTACGCTCGAAGTTCTAATTTCAATCACATGTGAATAAAAGCTGTAGAATAAAATGGATCTATTTGTTGATGAGAACAAATACCGCGTGTTCGGCGATTCTAGAGATGCAGGTGAGTCGAATTACTCTAAACAGTACATCTTTAGCCACAATTTTTGAGAATTTTCCATCTTAGTCTGATGTTTTCGCTTCCCGTTCTTCAACATGTATAGACTATCTTATCATTGGGCACAGGTAAGTTAAACTTAAACTTTGTGCATTAATTGTTGATACTACTTTTCCAAGATTTAGATAAATAATCAATTGTATTGCACTCTGGATAATTACTCTACAATCAGTCCTCTACGTATGGTCGCCGCAGTATCATTATATCTAGCGAGTTTGTTAGCTATCAAAATATATATGCGTAATCGTGAGCCGTTCGTTCTAGCAACACCGATGCGCATTTACAACCTGCTATTAGTAGCCATCAATTGTTATTTGGTGATAGAAATTTGCCGAGAATTCGACTATGGCAGAGATTTCTTCCAATGTTACTCGAGGCGCCACCACAAGATGGCAGCATGTGCATACATCGGAGACGTATTCTTGCGTACACGGATATTGGAATTTATGGACACAATATTCTTTGCACTCCGGAAGAAAAACAATCAAATATCCTTCCTGCACGTGTTCCATCATTCGTATGTGCCAGTTCTCGGTTATCTGACACTAATTGCGGACATAAATCCAATGGCGATACTTTTTGCTTACGTGAACTCGCTCGTCCACATTATCATGTATACGTATTATTATTTTTCCACATTCACATCGTTGCAGCCCTATTTGTGGTGGAAAAAATATCTCACCCAACTCCAAATGCTTCAATTCGCCATTGTGATCCTATGTAGTGTCTGGGGTCTGTGGGCGTTTGGTGATTGTCAACATTATCCCAAACTTACGTTATATCTCAACCTGACAACAGCTTCAATATTTATGGCACTGTTCATTCGATTCTTCATTACCTCGTACATGAACAAACGACCTTCATCGGCTACAAAATCCCAGAAGAGCCTACAGTAATTGTTACTATCTGATACTTCTTTGCTAACCATGTGTTACACGTGTAATTGTTCTTTTTTGAACGTTGTAACACGCAAAAGCGCATTGGAGAAGAAGAGTGGTGGCGGTGACGTCTGATTGTTTAGTGCAGATGATACACCATTTTAGACGTGCTACACCAAACTATCAATTAAGGGGGCAAATGTTGTTGTTGATGCTGCTGCTTGTTGTGGCATATTTGGTTGCTCTTGGCAACAGTGTCAAGGTGATCGACACATGGATCAAGCGCCTACCTTATTAAAACTTGGTTTACTACCCTTACTTATTAAGCTCTTGTTTGGCTAAGTATTTCAGTAGTTTGAGCTTTGCCGAATTGTCCTGTCAATCGACTATCGCTCGGATATCATTGACCCTTAATGACCCCCACCCACTAAGTGATCACAAATATTTTGTTGCTGAATGTTTATCAAATCTAATGTTGGATATCAAATGTTAAAGATCCGAACGATGGCAAATCAGATGATAGCAGGCAATCGATACACATGTACACGATTCGTGGCATGATTACAACTTTCGATAATTTGTCATCTCTCAATGTGCGCAGCTTTCATTTGCTCATTTAGGACCCTCTGATTATTCGAAAGATGATCAGTGTAGATGTAGTGTTCGAATAGAACTCTCGTTCGTTTTGATATGTATATTCACTCCATTCTAACACCTGATTTTTGATTTAAAATAAGACCAGTGAGACAATGTGGCTATGCTTGAGCCCCTTAAGTTCCAATCATGTTGTTGTGAATTTTCGTTCAACTAGGCTCTTTTATATGATTAATCACTGAAGTTTGTATGGTTATGAATGTAACATACACAAACATATTGTTTGTTGGCCTTGACAATTTTCACGCAAATAAACGACAACATAGCAGAACTGACAGAGTCAACTGGCCTCCAAACAGTTTAATTTTTCGTTAACTTCCAGATTGCGCTTTAGTCATTTCTGAAATTATATGGCTACCATAAAGAAGCGACCCATAAAGAAGTTAACGCTTGCTTGAGGTTGTCTCGTTTCGACTAGCGTTTCGTTTTGTTTTTGTTTTCGCGCCCCCGATGGTACCTCTCATATTAGACTTGCTACTGTTATTTTGTGTGTGCATGAGCATGTTTGGTCGAATACTAGACAGTGTGATGGTGCAAGCTCCTACATTTTACTTTTCTCATCATGTGTTTCTACAACATCGAATTTGGGATATTTTATGCAAGGCAAACTTCACAATAATAATAACAACAACAACAACCACAACAGCCTTTGGAGTGCTATCTTTATTCACTGCTCCCTCGTTGGCCTCGTCACGAATGTATATCACGTTGGCGCCCAAGAATGATGTCGTTATCGCACAGTTATATTACACTCAAATTTACAGTTTTAAGTTACATTTGCATTTGTGGTAACAGCAGCGGCTCAATTCCAATAGAATTAGATGAAACAATCTCTATTACTTCATTGCGCTCCAACCATAGAAGCTTTGATGACAGTGAACTAGATTTGGCTAAGCAACTGGTCATTTGACATTGAATAGAGTTGAACTGAGAGAACTCGCTTATTGTGTGCATTTATGATCAACCGCACTTATCTCTACTTAAATATGTAATTAGTTGTAGAGATCGTAGCGGAACAGCATGTAGACACCAAGCAGTGGAGATATGTTTATACACATGCACTTGCACACCAAGACAACACAGATATTAACGAATGACGATGTATTAAAACAACATCGACGCTGCGCTGTTGCATTACAACTACCATGATGTCATCGAGTATATGTGCGTACTTCGTTGGCGCCACCAACTTGGAGTTCTGTTACATTTGCCAACTTGACATGTAAGCTTACCTAGGTCGTATAAGCATTGCTGTCATTGCTGCCATGTGGATGAGGTTAGTGCATGAACAGACACTGACGTTCGAACATTAGCTGCTCGTGTTGCACCATTGCCCTCGTCTATGGTGAAATTCAATAGACAAACAGATAGATAGGTTTGTTCGACAGTGAAAATTTACATGCACGATAGTGCTATTCAAATTTACCGGTGAACAGTCGTGGTAAAACACCAATGCTATGCACAAAGCAAAGTTAGCATTTTTAGCCATTTATTGTAAGTAAGCACGTATGATGCAATGCACGTATGGCAAGTACAATGTTAACGACAAAAAAAGGTTACAACATTTATTATTGATGTGTGTGACAGTGATTTTATTTCCCTGGATGACAATTTATTTACAGCCGACAAGTGAATAATGCCACTATTCGTGGCGTACATTCGTCAGCAAGCACAGCAAGGTGTCAACCCTATTGTGTGATTATTCCTGATCTTGGTGCAGCTAATTCTCGTGCCTCGGCATCAGAAGGTGCATGATGGCGCGATTTGTTAAGCCTGTTGCGTTTGAATATTATCACAGTGATAGTTGGTTACGCAATACGTTTCGGCTGTGCTCAAGCTCATACCTCAACAAGATATTGTCGAAGATGCTGGCCTTTGCAGTAACAACAGAGTGGCGGTCTCGTGGCAATTGTTGGAATGCTTTCTCCAGACTCAATTGAATTCCCTTTGCAAGATACAAGTATGGCTTGGTTATTGTTCGACAGCTTGATCCAGTCAACACCGAACGCTCACAGTTGTCTGATCTGTTTCAATATTGGTGATCGCATTTCCGAGACATTTTGGATAGACATACTTTGCTAATAAGGTCTTTGGCACAACAACAACAGCAACATGTTCGAAGGCACGATATATGAGACTAAATTAACAGCTGGCTATTGATTGCTATCGATTTACCATACTAATTAGGGCCTCAATCAAGGAATCTTAAGCCTCATTGCTGGACTGCTATCTCAACTCTCTTCGTCATCGTTGCTCTCAACCGGTTTGTCTGACATGGCTAGCTTGCCACGAGATATTTCAAATCACAAGGTGAGCTGAGGTAAGACTTGGAATCGCATTGCAACCCATTGCTTGAATTGAGCGCAATGGAACAGTATGATTGACTGAGTGGCCGCCAGCATGGCTCAAATCGACTTGAGTCAGCTATCTATGCACAGAGATCTGTAGAGCTCTAGTTGTGGTTGGTGTCAATCTGTGACGACATGAGCTTTGTGCAACGTCAATAGGTGTAACTACGATGACGACAAAGGAAGACTTGTATACCGCTAAAAGGTATAGTGAATGCTGACTGAAATGAAAAAGTAGCAAACACCGTGTCTGCGTGTAAAGCTTGTTGCTGTTGTTGACGTCTAATGTTAGTTGTTACTAATGGACGCCGGCGTCATGTGCCGTTATATTGGCCGTTCGAGACGGCACGACTTGCAACTGGACGATGATGACGATAGTAAGTCAAGACCAGGCAATGTTTTCTTCCCGTCTGAGTGAACACTCACCTTGCTTGCCCGTGTGTCTTGTCTTGCTAGTGTTTGCCAGCGTCAATTCTTTTCGTATGCGCTCTTAAACATTACATATTACACACTATACATTTCTAACATTACTAGCTTAATGCTATATAGTTACCTGAGCTACTAGCAAATAGCAGAAAGTTTCGATCTAGCTTCAGCCATAATATCGAGAAGTGATGTTGCTGCTGCCGTTTCTGTAGTGATAGAGAAATGCTAGTACCAGAAACAACAACAACAGAAACTTCTCTCTAGAAGTAACGTTTCTCTCGCTCGTTCTATTTTACTACAACTGACAAGAATCGCCAGGGAGCATCATGGAATTCGTCCAGGATACGGCCACAATTACTGCGATGACCTAAATCTCGGTTTGCGCTTTAAACCTTTCACACACACACACACACACTGAAACATACACAAATACCTGATTTACCGTCGCTAGTTGTTGACTGTTGTTAGTCCGTTGCAGTCAAGCAACGGACAAGCAATTGTTGCAATGCAAGGTTCTATGTTTTGTACTCACAAGCATACTCGATATTCTCTAGATTTAACTCTTGCAAATTCTATCCCTTTCAAAACCGTAGAAGCAACATTTCGAGCCGGTTAGCCTTGTTCTGACTCTGTTCATTCATGCTGTTGCTGTTATTGTGGTATACGCAGTTTTTCTTTCTTTCTCTTTATCGTTAACTTTTCGATTTTTCTGTTCCCAATGTTGCCTTAGTGTGCGTGCCATAAGTAAATGCTAGAGTAAATCTTGTGTGGTGCCACTGCTACTAATCATCTGGTTAGCAAGCTAGTGTTGCTCGCCAGAGCCAATCTCACACACTGTCAACGTGTCCATACTCCAAAGAGTGTTTGTGTACTTGTCGTGTTTATATGTGATTGTGTATGTGTGTGTGTGTGCCAACTTGACAGGACGCGCCGGTGGCCAGCTAATATTATTGCCTATGATATCATGTTGAAAAGTCGTCATCATACAGACGCCGGCCAATCAGAAATGCACAACAACATGCATTCAACTTGTTCGAAACATTCAAAAAGCTTTCTAGCACTACTGTCGCTACTATCGACTTGAACATCTTGATAGGTCCATAGTCTCACACTCTATTAGTTGTGGCTCCAACTCAATTCAATAACGTAGATTCAATGTGTATTACACCACTGATACGATCTACAGCCTGACAACAGGTGACCTTTTTCTTGCCACAAACACACGCACGCACACGCCTTTGAAAGGAATGTGTTTGTTCGTTTGCTCGCTCGCTCACTCACTCATATTGACGAATTTAGAGCTCGATATCGAGTTTTAGCACTCAATTGATTTTTGCTGACACTGTGAGTGTGTACTTTTTCTTCACCCCTCTGTTCTATCCCCGAATGTGCATTTTACGCTCTGTGTGTTCTCTTGCACGCACCTGATCAATCTGAAACTAACGAGTTGATTAACCCTTTACTTCTCTCCCGTCTGTTGTATGTGTGTGTGTGTGTGTGTGTGTGTGTGTGTGTGTCTATAAGAGCAACAAAAACAAAGCAATCGACAACCTTCATGACCAACTCAATCCAAGTCTAACAAATGCGCAATACACGCTTTAAATACTTGATACGACTCTAAAGGATTTGCTCATTCGTGGACTGCTAGTAAACATACTGACACTACACCGATATTTTGACGTTTCTAGATCAGTAATGTATAACAATGTTGCTGTCGTACTGTACCTGTAAATGAGTTTTATTTCTGAGTACACAAAGCTTTTCATGATTTTTGTCAACAAACCCATTCTCCACCTATATTTGATAGCAAATAATAAATAAATCTCGCAGCACAGCGTCTTTATAACTAGAATTTAATTTTTTTACATGAACAGTGCGTCTCACATGCACCCGAAACGTTTAGACAGAAAATTCAACTCTATCAGAGAACCCAACTTAGGCTTTCATAGCTTACAAACAGCTGATTCTTTTCTCTCAAACACACAAAGCAGCACACACGTCAACGGGACGACAGAAGCAACGCAAGTCTTGCCAATGTCAGTGTGCATATGTATATTTGTGATATCGGGTGCATACTGTTTATGGCCAACGTACGGCGATTGTGTTGAGTACAACTGCACCCAAAGTTGGCTTGCGATTACAGTTGGCGTAGAGGTTCAGAAATTTGTGTTGGTATGTGTGTGTTCGATGCATAGCAGTGTTAGCTGTTTCACTCGTTCTGTGCATTTTCTCACTCGCTCGACTGTTGGCTTCTTGCTTCTTTAATTCGATGGCTTGTTCGCACACATACACACAAGCTACAATTCTTTATGCACAACCAGAAATTCTGTATTTCATTGTTATAACGTACAAAAGCACACATTGCACGCACTCGCACACAAACACAACTTGCGAGAGTAGCGTAGCTCGACAGACGCACAGACATATGGAGTCACACAAACACTCACGTACGCATGCATCTTGTTGCGCTAAAGGGTGCCAAAGACTTAGTATGAAAAAAGAATAAAAGAAGAACGAGCATGTGACGCTGTGTGCTTGAATGGGACAGGTTGTACTTTATTCGTTTGTTGTGTGTGGATGCAGTTGTTCGGTGTTAGTCCTGCGTGGTAGCCCATTGGTGTTGAAAACTGTCTAATTATGGAGGGCAATAAGGCAAAACGCACCTAGCCCGTCCCCTATGTCCCAGTGAAAATGATATGCTTGCCATAGAAGTCAATGGGAGCTCGAAAATGCACTGCTCAAAGGCACAGTCATATGTGCTTCTTTTATTTTTTTTTCGGACTAAGTCTTTGGCACCCTTTAGCACACCATAGAAATGCTCTCAACTGTTGCTATCCAAAATTCTGACAGCTCGAGCCATTGATGCCAATGCCAGTGCCACCATCAACACTGAAGCAGCATCCATAAGTGTATTACAGCGCAAGTATGCTTAGGTATTAAACAGTGGTGCATTCACAGTAATAGAAGTAGTGTGTATCTTATCACTCGTTACTCGGACATACAACCAACTGGTCGAATGGCTGGCTCGCTCAATGGCTCACAATTGGATGCGCAAAAGTATACACATGCACACACACACAGTTAGCTATTCTGTATTTACAGCATAAAATCATCACCGTTCATTCATGGGCACACACTATACATTTACACACATGTACACAGGCACATGTACATAAGCACTCCCGTTCGTAGCCAGTCAGTAAGCTCACGACGAGTTAACTGGTGAACGACGCACACCAAGCTAGGTGGCTTGAACTGTATACTACAGCGATGGCTAGGTGTTCGTTGTCTTTGCCTCTGTCTGTCGTTGTGACTATGTGCGTGTGGATATGTGTTTGTGTAGACATACGTGTGCATGTGTGATTGAACAAACTTGCTAGCAAACGGATTGAACAAACGGACCGAACGGACGCAAGAGTACGACGTAGCTTGAGAGAGTTCCCTGGATCCGTTGGTTCGCTTGCTCGATCACTCGCTAGCTCGTTCGTTAGTTGATAGTTTGTTCGCTGCCTTATTCAGTTGTAGTAGTTCGCTGCTTTTCTCCGTTTGTTCGATCGTTCACTTGCTATTCTCTAGCTCGCTGTCTCGTTCTCTCGCTCGCTCCCTTGCTTATTCTCTAAACAAACGCAGACTCACAGACGCATACAGACACAAGTACAGTTTAGAGTTGGACGCCGCTTGTTGTTACCAAATGTAGACACAATTTTGTTGCAAATTGGATCGTATTCTTATCAGTTGACAAATAACCCGAAAGACCCTATTAGTAAAAAATTTATATGCACAACCGTCGCAAACATTGACACTATCACGACCAACAAAAACAACACAATCGCCAAACGAACGCATAGTTCACGCAAAACAGCAACAACCACAACAAAAATTATCAACATGCCCACGAAACAGTCCATAAATATTGACACCATCCGTCACGAGCTAATTTACAGTGAGTTACAGTTTATAATAATTAGAGCAAAAGATTAGGTATCAATTTGCACCCTCTAAAGCTTCAAACAGAAGCTGATCAATAGAAGAAAAATGAAAGATAAGCTATCAACACCCTTCTCATGTATGCCAATATTTAGATATTTATCCATGTTATTCAGATATGATAGATGCTTCGTATCTAAATAATATTACATAGTTTATAAAAGATATTACACCGAACTTGTTGATTTTTTGTATCAGGCAAAATTATCACCTAAAAATAGGCACATTTATTAGGAGCAAAATACTTCAATATTATTACTATTATTATTATATAGATCAAAATCATCAACGTGTAAATCAAACATTTAAAAAAACCGGAAAATTTATTAGCAAGAAAATTGACATCAAAAACGACTGTGAGATTATCATTCTTAAGATTTACCCTCAATGCATACAACACGTTCACATGTGCCTCTGATTGAATTGACATACACTTTGAAAGAAAATAAATCACAAAATCAACAAACAACAAAAATATTAAAAGAAACACAACAGCACACAACACAACCAAAAATGCGCCACAAGTCGAAACGTAGACAAGATCTCACGGAGAAAATATACAGGCGTTTGAGTCGCGTTGACATGACCAACTTTGAGACTCTCAAAGTGTTAGGAACAGGCGCATATGGAAAAGTGTTTCTCGTTCGTAAAATAGGAGGTCACGACCATGGAAAATTGTATGCCATGAAAGTGTTGCGTAAAGCAACAATAGTCCAGAAACAAAAGACCCTTGAACATACCAAAACCGAAAGGCAGGTCCTTGAGGCAATTCGAGATCAGCCGTTTCTTGTGACGATGCATTATGCATTTCAAACATCGACAAAACTTCACATCATACTGGACTATGTTAGCGGAGGAGAATTATTCACTCATCTTTATCAGCGAGATCACTTCAATGAGGATCAAGTGCGCATTTATGTGGGAGAAATTGTTTTGGCCTTAGAACGGTTACACAAATTATCAATCATTTACAGAGACATCAAATTGGAGAACATTCTTCTGGATAGCGGTAAGTGGCTGTTGGAATTTTCAAACATTGGACTTGAAATTTACTTATCGATCATTTTTTAGAATTCAAGCTCTAACTCACCGTTTATGATATTTCATTAATCTCACACAGATGGTCATATCGTGCTAACCGACTTTGGACTATGCAAAGAATTTTCCCCCAATGACACTGATCAAAGAGCCTATTCATTTTGTGGCACAATCGAATACATGTCGCCTGAGCTCATTAAAGGAGGCACAAGCGGCCACGATTTTAGCGTCGACTGGTGGTCAGTTGGAGTTTTAACTTACGAATTGTTAACTGGCGCCTCGCCATTCACCGTTGAGGGAGAACGTAATACTCAAGTAGAAATATCACGTCGTATTCTCAAAAACCAACCTCCCATTCCAGATCATTTGTCACCAAGCGCAAAAGATTTTATACGACGCTTACTTGTCAAGGACCCGAAGAAACGTTTGGGTGGTAAAGCGACTGACGCTCTGGAGATCAAGCGGCATCGATTCTTTGATGCACTCGACTGGAATCTTTTAGCCCAACGAAAGATACCTGCCCCATTTTTGCCCACGATCAATCATGAATTGGATGTTAGCAATTTTGCCGAGGAATTCACGTCCATGCTTCCTATTTTAGTCGTGGGCCAAGGCGATCAGGATAATATAGACGATATAGTTGGAATAGAATCTTCGTCAGACGACTCTTCGGATGATGACCAATCGGATGATGACCAATCGGATGATTCAACCGACGAAGAAGAGGATGACGACGATGACGATTGTGGCGAAGTTGGGGATTTAAATCAGCACTTCGATTGCTTATCTGAAATTGTTCAACAACGCAACAATGACAAACAATTACTTTCTCTCAATATCTCAACGATAGATTCGGCACAAAAAATGTTTCCTCAGTCCAAAAATCATTGCAAACGTTTGAAACTAGCCAGTGACGGTAGCTCACGGGAATCGAGTCTTGCCCAAACAGAGCCGCGTTCCTCATCATCATCAAGTAATTTTACCCGACTGAATCCAGCACAAACAGGATGTGTGATAGCGAAACAATCATCTCGAGTGATTGAAAGTCTCTCAAAGCCAAATGATCTCAGTTTTCGGTATAGTCAGTCCATTGTAGATCTTGATGCTTTATATACTGTGAAAAATACGCGTAGGACTAAAACCACGGGCAAAAACTTGGATCCAGTCACCGATAATCTAATGTATTCTCATTTGAAAAGCTCAGAAAGCACCAATAACTACAATTATCTATTCCGAGGATATTCATATGTGAATCCTAAAGCCGTTGAATGGTTCAAACACAATGTTGGAGTCAAACACATTGGTCGACGCAAAAGCAAGCGCCACTATTCTCATTTAGCAGACTCCAACCAACTCGAATATCATGTGATGAGCCTGCCCAACGATTGTACTGAGGATTCCCACTTTGATAATCTTACTTCAAATCCTGTTGCCACTATCGATTTAAATTCTAGCTACTGTTGGAACTCAGATCAAGTATCTGTACCCGTTACATGCGAAAATATTCCAAATTATCCTGGTGAAGATTGCACAGCACTTATCGCGCAGGAATCTGAAAATCTAATACATATCTCAGACAATGGCGATATCAGCCTTTTACAAGCACCTTCCTCAACGCAAACTCCTATTGAGACTGGTTGGTCGGAATATGAATTGACAAACCAAAATTTATCAGCAACAAAAAGACGAGTTGCGTTCACAATTGGTGATGACGACATTGCAACAGCAATGGCCGCCAGCGTACGAGAAGCAAGATTTCGTCGTGCAAGTGAGATAGAACTTTTTAATGCACAAATCATGGCACCAGTAACGCACGAAGTGGAAATCGCAAGTGTCAATTCAGAGAATTATACACACAGGGTCATGGAAACTATTGCCTCTGTTTCCGAAGACAGCTGCTCGTCTCCTAGAAAAAAACGTGCCTCACCTGCTAGCGCCTCCAACGAGCTGCCTAAGCGTAGAAAGAAAAATCACAACCTCAAGACGAATGGAGCTCGCAAAGTTTTGAGGCACCATGACATGCAATTTGATACTGATTCTACATTTTTCCGATTATTCGACTGCGATCTCACATCTGATTCGTCGCTACTTGGCGACGGCAGTTTTTCCGTTTGCCGAACTTGTACTCATAGGGAAACCGGCATAGTTTATGCAGTTAAAATATTGAGCAGGCGCATAGACTCATCACGTGAGGTTAAATTGCTACGACAATGTCAAGAGCATCCTAACATTGTCAGATTGTATGATGTATATCAGGACGACTTCAATACTTATATCGTGTGCGAGTATCTCAAGGGAGGCGAGCTTTTAGAACGTATACGTCGCCGCAAATGTTTCACCGAGGCAGAAGCGTGTCGCATTTTTCGCGGGCTTGTTTCCGCTGTCGACTATTTACACTCAAAACGAATCTGCCATCGGGACATCAAGCCAGAAAACTTATTGTTTGAGCATGAAGGGACCGACAGCAATGTGAAGCTCATCGATTTTGGCTTCGCTCGTGAGATGCCCAGTTTCGAAGATGAGCCCATGAAAACACCATGCTTTACATTGGGTTATTGTGCCCCAGAAGTACTCGACCAAGCACTATTACTCAACATTCACTCATCCATTGCACGCAAGAGTGATCAGCAATCATCCGATGTCAGCTCCGCCAGTGTCGGTGAGCGTCAATCAGATGCCTGCGAGGAGCCTGAAAATGAGGGATACAACGAATCATGCGATCTGTGGTCACTCGGGGTCATATTGTACGCAATGCTCTCGGGTCATGCACCATTTCAAGCTTTCAAAAGAAAAACCGATCCCATTATTGTGATGGAAAAAATCAAGAGCGGCGAGTTCTCTTTTTCAATGCCACAATGGAAACTCGTATCTCAGGATGCCAAAGACGTCATCCGTGGTTTGTTAACAGTCGATCCTCACAAACGTCTGACAATGCAACAATTATTGCACAGTCAATGGTTGATGGGATACGACGCACTGCCTTGTATACATAGCCTCAATCTTGCACCGGCTGAAGCGCAATCATCTTCATGGGATTGTCAATTAGATAAAACATCAGAACTGAAACGAGCCATCAAATCATCAGACCACAATCTGTCCAAACATAGCAACGAATGTGATTCAAGCCTCAGAACTCGACACGGAAAAAACGAACTTAATTCCAGTATAAATATGGACCTCCAGTGTGACACCGAGCATTGCTCAACACGTGTGCCTCAATCAACGACGAACTGCTCAATGAAAGCCCTGCAACCCCTCATGACACCAGAAATCTTGAGCATAGGCTGCCCGCTTACCATATTAGACAAGCCTGGACCAAGATCTGACGAAATGCGGTCCAAAGCCATCTACAACAATCAAAACTCCAAATCAATTGTGTCGCTTTCAAATCGCAATTCTCATATTGGTGTCAATCAATTGACCACCAACAACCTACGGATAACATTCGAGGCATTTCATCAAGCGTATCGTCAAGGCTTCCGGTTGTGCGATCTAAGTATTTCGACAGAGCCCAGAAATGTGCACTCTTCCCACCATTCATCAGTACGAGGCCCCATCGAAGCGTAACTGCATTCATTAAAATAAACATCTTTCGAAATCAACACTACGCCCCTCTTTCAATTCAATCTCATATTCAAATGATAACCTATCAAGTGTTCTTAAACTATGAAAGTGAACTATTCGGACAATAATAATACTTCTGATTCTTTCAGTATGACAAAAATCAATTTCATTTATAATCTTAAGGCCATAATACCCTATCTATTGCATATTTCTGATCTTGCATTCGGAAATATCGAGAGTACGATAGATGACGGCCCTCGATTTCAGAAAGATATTCACGTCATCACCACCACACCAAGAAAGATTTCATTCTGCATTATATTGTGCTCTAGAGCAGTGGAATTCTGTTCTGAAGTTATGTTTGGTGCGTCATCTATTTTATGAATCAACAGGTGATCACAGAAAAATCTCGTTGGAAGAACCGATCCTTTCAACACGTGTCTAAAAGAGTTAGCATGATCACGAGTATAAATACAAACCGAGTGGTGATGGTTTTGTTATCTAACTACCCGATATACACATTATATTTTCTTTACGTCATGACTCACGAGCAAGTGCAACCAAGATGGATAGTGCAAAGCGTGATCATTAAATCTTGCTTGACAATGTCAAATGTTGAGCGATGAAAATGACCTCAGTTTTCCTCAATTGGTAGAAAATCACATTGCAAGCAGCTTCACATATCAGACACCTTTCTTTGGGGAAAAATGTTTGTATTCATCACTTGCAAGAGCTTGAATGCATCAGTATAGTTGAGTCACACTCACTCGTCAAAGCATCGTAAGCCTGCCGATTTTAGAAAATGGTCTGCGTATGTGAGTGTATGACAACCGAAAAAATCAACTTCATTATTCAAATTAATATCCGACATCGTACCGCGGTTGTTGATGTGGTAATCAGAATGATATCAGCCAATGCCATCAGCAGATAAAAATTACAAACTTACCTGCGGCTATCAGCTTTTAAGATTAACTTATGCTCACTCACTTGCAAAAAAAAGTTGAATTGCGTGAGCTCATGTTTCATGTGACTCCGTGGCGCTGATTTGTACGTTTGTTGCGGTCGATAAAAAAATAAGTGAAGTTTCTCCCGGTCTCTGACTACGACTATCTCGACCGGTACCTCATCATTTTATTTGTATGAATGCAAAGCATGCTCAGATGAAAGCATGGTGAGTATGATGTCACCAATACGGACCACGGGAGAAGCCGAAAAGAAGATACTCTTGCACCATCGTAGATTTAACTTGTGACAAGGTTACCGGTTCAAGTTCAAGGCGAATCTCTTCTGAGTGCATATATATATCGAAAAACAAGTTCGCTAGCGTAAGCGTGCGCATTTACCTCGGTTCAATACTGTGCAATAACACAGACTCAATGAGAGTTTGTATTGAGCTAGGCACATTGCTATGCTATCGATATGGTGAGATTTGAAACATCTGTTGAAATTCACCAAGACAGCAGTCAATATTTTGAACCAACGCAAGTATCGGTGCTTTAAAATCTTGTGCATGCATTCAAGTGACTGCAATGTTTGCATAGTTGATATAAAATCTCTATCGAAGCAATGAATAGCAATAAAAGCGCGCTAACTCAACTCTGCCCAACTTGTGTCTTTGTGGGAGTGTTATTGACACTGAAAAAAGAGTGAAAGATATACACCGTCATACATTTGCAAGTGATTAAGACACGACGCGCATGCGTGCCGGCACGATTGTCACCATTCTTTTCGATAGAGTTCGCATGTATCCGTTTCATGAATTGAAAAAATTTCAAGTGTAATTACGAGCGCCAATCAGACAAACGTTGGACTACAACATAAGCATCGAGTCATCGGTTGTTTAGTGTAGCGTTAAATTTTTTCATCTTCATTTATTGAGTGAAGTCTAGTGTTGACAATTGTTCTCTAGAAAAAAATTGAATCAAAACAAAACAATGTATTGTGTGCTAAATGCGACCACTGAATCAGTGTTTAGCGCCAAAGGCAATCCTTTGGGTTGGCCTCTAGAAGATAACTATGGCTACTTTTGTGATCAACGAGACAATGGTAAGTTTTCGCTTCAGCAAAAGTGTCACTCGCACTTAAGGCCCTTAGTAGCCAACACTCGTGGCACTTGATTAATACCATATCTTCAAACCCAAATCATGAAACAAAATTGAACATTCATTGACGCATTCATCACTATTTGAAACAAAAAACATTAAGGCTATGTTTTTCTTGCCAGTGGGCCGCTCAAAATCATCACCACTGTACTCATGTATTTGTTTGTTGTACTTAAACTTGGCCCGCGTCTAATGCAGTCACGTAAACCTCTTGAAATTATCACAAGTATTCGGATATACAATTTATTGATGATTGCCGCCAATATGTGGCTACTCAAACGCGCATTGCTTATTGTCGACAATGGACGCAGCTTCTTCAATTGCAAAGGCATTCAATTCGATCCGAGTGTCAGTAACGAAGTGGCTAGCCTTAGTGATCACTTTCTATTAACACGCGTAGCCGATTTCCTCGACACTTTGTTCTTTGTGATGCGAAAAAAGCAATCACACATTTCGTTCCTGCACGTCTTTCATCATTCGTACGTTCCGCTATGCGTGTATCTTTTTAGTCGCCTTTCACCTATCACACCAGTTGGCATGGCTTTTCCATTCATCAATTCATTTGTTCACGTTGTTATGTACAGCTATTACTTCATGGCAACATTCCCTCAATTACGTCCGTACCTATGGTGGAAGCGTTACCTCACTGCATTCCAAATGGCTCAATTTGTCAGCGTTTTATTCTACAACATCTACACAACGATTTTCTTCAAAGCATCGTGCGGTCATTATGAGCTCAATACATTGATTGGTTCCGTAGTGTCAGCCACAATTTTCTTGGGCCTATTTGCAAGATTTTATAAACGCGCATACATGGTGCCTGTCGCTAACAAAGAGAGATCTAAAGAGTTGTAAATAAAACTTCCGCATCATCTATTGTCAATGCATGTTAAAACTATTGCATGAAAAGTATTGTAGTTCTATCTACTTAAATGAAAATTTTCAACAAACAATTTTAGAGGCTATTTCGATGCTGAGCTTGTAGTAATCACCGGCATCGTCTTTGGCCATTTTCGCCTTCGCTAGCAGTTCATCGAGGGTGGCCGTCTTGAACCAATCGATGACCTGGCATTTCGTTTCTTCCGGAGTAGCTAATCCTTCGTGGAGACTTTTTTGAATGGCCTCGAATGTGATCGGCTCCTCGTTGGGTTTGCGATCTGATAAATCAAGAGATGAAGCAGTGCTTTCTACATCTACACTGATTGAATTTGTGTCCGCCCGAGATAAGGTCGAATCCTGCCGGGGCTTGTAGTGTGTTTCGTGCGCAGAGCCTCGCAACTCATGCAGGATTTCTTGTAATCTGATGCCTAGTGGTGAATCACTTTTGAGTGTGGGCGCACGACTTTTGATGAATATCAATATCTCAGTGCGCTGGTAGTCGGGAAGATTACTAGCAAATTCTTTGAGCGTTTTGAGTATTGCTTCTTGAAATTGTAACTCTCTTTTGCCATGATTAGTGATTGAACTTCTCAAATGCTCCAATAATGAGTGTATAATCTCCAATACTGAAGGACCTATCGAACCGGTTGCAGCGCTCGCAATAATGCTAGACAAAACGTTAACCATACCAATTTTGATGTTAATGTCGTGGTTGCTTTGGCTCTCTTGAGTTCGGATAGTGTCGTCAAGATGATTCATGAGGATTTGGATAACAGTGTATGAATGTTGAGATTGAATCGAGTACATAATGATCCGGAATGTTTTGACACAAAAACGCTCCTCGACGTTGGAGTCAACAGCGTTGTCGGAATGCCACAATTCATGGTTGTCTATATGTTTGAGCACTGGTCTAATGACTGATTTCACATGACCGAACGTGGCACGACGCATCAGTTCACGCAAACAGTCTTCTGCCACCATTGCTGGTGGCGATAGATCAGAGAATGTTGGCGAAATGAGTGGCGTCTCAGCGATAGCAGTTATATTGTGACTGTGAGGGTGGCAAGACGATACCTGCTCGTGAATATTTGATGAATTTCCGTGCGCTGATTGCATATTGTACAACAATGACGGCACGATTTTGTCCATGTGTATTTCGTCCCAAATGTTTGCTTGTAAATCGTCACTAACTGTTTTGCGAATGACACCTTTGAGGCCATTCAAGCCGGCCATACGCAATTGACGACACTTATCGCCATCAGTTTCGGGATGATGTGCCATAGAGGCGAATTTTGAAACAAAAAAGTCATATCTACGATGATACGATGGCGTGTCTTCTTCGATGTTGGCAAATCTAACAAATGACTGTGTTGCCATCAATTGCATCTTGTAATCTTGGCTTTCCAAAAGCTGTTGCACAATTCTGAGGAAGCTTTCAACAAACAAATTGAGTGATTGCGAATTGCTCGTGGTGAGCAATCTATCCATGGCTTCGATACCAATAGAGACATAATTGGAGCGATGCCTATTCAAGTCTCTACCAATGCGCTGAGCCAAATAATCACCGATTCGATCTAGTTTTTCTGGTTTTAACAAAGCGTAGAACGTTAATTTTTCAAGGTTACTTTTGTCAATACCGTCGGCTGCTGAGGTGCGATAAATATTGTCGATAAGTCTTTTGTAACGAGGCCTGAAGGCCGCACAACATCCACAAGAACACATTATGTTTTGGATTTTCAGTTAGGTTTTCTCCCACAGTGTTCCTAAAGGAGTAAGACTAACTCCCATAAGAGATTAGATTGAATGACTGATACAGTGATGTTTGACTCATATTCCACGAGTGTCCGTGATTGGTCCGGTTTGCCACATGAATGCAAACGCTTGTAGACCTCAGTATTGACATTTGACATGTGATTGTCTTGAATGATAGGTGCATGCGCACAGCACTTATTTTAAATCAAGCGCCTATGAATCGGTTCAATGGAGGGGAATAAAATCAAAACACCGGCTCACTCAACTTTGAACATCAAACAGGTACTAATTATTTCATTAGCTAAGACTAAACATTGAAACTTGATCAATTATTGGCCGATTCACCTGAGGAAAACTCCATTAGGCGGTCACGACATGTGTTCAAATAGCAACAATAACTTGTCCGTCAATATACACATCGAACCTGCTGATGAATATCAGATCCAAGAAATCAGCTATGATGGACAAGAAAAGTACATACCACCTCTGTCTATGGCTGAAAGTTTCAGCCAACTCATTGCAAAGATTGATTTCAATGAGGACGGCGACGAGCCAGGTCCATCGAGTCAGGTAATTGCTAGCGCACAACGAACACTTTGGCCCTTCGAAGGCGTCAAAAGCAAACTAAGAGATGCATTGACTGAGATATGCGTATTGCACGATGTACTCAAAATCGCCAATCATAAAGTTAAAATCAAAGAGCCTGGGAAAGAAGAACGAGAAGAACGCAAGTATCTTGAATTCGATGTAGTGACTCAAGAACCAAACCCTGAGCAAAGTCGTTCTCAATTGATGATGCTCATCGCCAAAAAAAGAGCTCTCCAAACAGCATCTCAGATACTCACCTCAGGCGCCGCAAATTTACGAACACCGTTAGTTGACAAAGTGTACAGTGAATTGTTGTGTATGCGTCAGAACTGGCGCTTGCGCAAAAATGGTAATGTGATTATGGGTGACCTCAGCTTCCGCACAATCGGCTCACGTTATACAGGGGCCAAGTTTGAAGTGACCAAAAATGACCGTCCCGGACCTCAAGCATTGAAGGTCAAAGTTCCAGATGATCTAGATGGTTACTCTCAAATCCATGTGGCCATTCATAAAGGTGACCGGCCTATCGCTGATGTGCCTCTTATGACTGATGTACCAACAGCAACCACTTGGCAAGAAAAGCTCGAACAAGCTCAAAATGTCCTATTCTGTAAAGAGCTCTTTGCACAGCTCGCTAAAGATGCTGTTCAAAGTCAGTATTATATGCCAACTACTGTAACAGGCAATCAAATTGTAGTAGCTCTTTTTCCCGACACAAAATTATCGATATCATTATTGCACAAAGACCAAGCGCAACAAAAACGTGAAAAAAAAGACAGACAATCCACGCCAAATCACAAAGATGTTCCTGATGGCAAACATAATCCAGTTTTAGAGCAATCGCTACATCAATTACTGAGAGACTTCCATGTCTATGCTCTAAGAAAGTTTCAGTGCCGTGACATTCCAAAGCACGCTGGTTGCGAGGCTCACGATCGTCAAACGATTGCTGCCGAACCAAAACAGGAGTCGCTACTCAAGCAAATAAAACTTCAGGCCCAACACATTGTGACAAGACAACAAACAATGGACTTGATTGATTCATTTGCCCGAGAAATCAAAGACCCTTTGATCGTTTCACACTGGTTCTGTTTGAACAGTCCTTTTTATTCGAGCGTCCGTGTTAATATTGTGTCTCAAAATTACGATATCCTTGGCCGTACTCCCCTAGTTATAAGGATTGGCCCTCAGAACGTACGTGTCATAAATCGAGATGGCAAGACGATCAACTTAAGTTATGAACCTGACGAACTTAGAAATTTGTTACTGTCTCAAACATGTCTACATCAAATCAACACAGCAATTCAACTGTCGAAGCTGCTAGGCTGGGTAACGACCGCTCTAAATTATAATGTCGGAGTGTGCAAGTCGAACGAGCCCACAAGTGTTGCATCTCTCGTTTTATCTTCTCCAAGTGGTGATCAGTTGATATCAATCAAATTAGGACCTCTTTTTGGACTAACAGTATGTGTTGCAACTAATAGCGAATGTCCAGTCGAGCCAGACTTTCGTGAAGTTGATTGGGAACGAATGGAAGGCAAGAGTTTTTTGTCTAAACTCGAGTTACTGATTGCAGCATTGAGCAGCTAATAAGATTTGGATCTATCATCTGAGTCAAGTTTTAATGAAATTTGCAAATTTATTCTTACATTTTTTCAGGTTTATGCCGACACTAAAAATGGCATCAATGTGCCGTGAGCTGTTGTCGAAAAGCGTCTGCTTCAGAACTAATCACGCGATAATTTGTCTACCGATCAAAAGGTCAAAGTGTTAGGCTGACCTCAACATTCAAGTACACCTTGGTCCATTGTGATTGTTGAGATTAATATACATTGGGTTTGAATGAGAAACTCATCATAGATTAACCAATTTTTTGCGGGGGAGAGCCAACAGTGGTACGGGAGTCATTATTCTGGTAGCTCGTGTTGGAGTGACAACCCTTTTGCCTCAAGCAATCATATTTGTGCCTCTGATACCAATGTGATTTTTGGCATTCGGTTGTGCAGTAAGTTGTGCTCCAACAACAATAATATCTCGAAGGTTGCTTACATACGGCACACCACCAAGCACTCTTAGCTTTGTTCAATTCTATCGCGTGCTTTTCAATGAGCAGGTCGTAGTCGACTTTTGGAACAGTTTGTCCAGTATAAGAGAACTGCCTCTTAAGAGCCTCTAGTTCATCTGTGAGACGCGTGATCTGCTCGCGTAGTTGCGCGTTTTCTTCTTGTGATTTGCTGAGATCTAGTAATGCTTGCGCAGCCTTAGCCTTCGAACTAACACGCATCATCTTAGGTGGAGATGGCACAGGTGTAGACGACAGAGGAGTGGCCTCTCTGATAGACGAATCTTCAACAACGATTTTACGAGGTCTACCACGGGGCTTACCAGTGGAGGAGGGCAACTTAGGAGTCGATGGTTCGGTGGCGATCGGCGTAGCTTGCGGCTCAGTTGTAGTGTATTTCGTGTTAGGCTTAATGAGCCGAGATGGGCGGCTCTTGGCCAAGCCGGGACGCTCCTTCGAAGCCATACCAGAGTTGATGAAGTTTCGATCAAAAATCCTTTATATAGGATTCATACGATACGATAACATGCAAGCCGATGAATTATAGAACTAAATTGATTTCTTAAGTAATCGTGAAATTGCATTGAACAAGCGACTTTTCGCCTGCAGTTTTCTGAGGAATACGGCGCATGCTCCACGCGTGCGCGCACCTTTCGAACATGCAAATGTCACTTTCTCTCACTGAAGGACTCTCAGGATTGGAGCTAGGGTAAGTGTTCTATAGTGCTTGCCCAAAATCATCATTAACTTACTCAGGCAGTAGAAGACCGAGAAGAAATCATTGTCATCGAAAGCGACGCCGAAAAAATGGCTGACGTTGCGGCTGAGAACGGAAGATGGAAGATTTAAATAAAGTAAGGGCATGACTGCTTTCGTAAAACTGGTTTATTCCTCCATTGGAACCTCACATACGTCTTGTACGGATACTCGATCTACGATAATAGGGACTTGTGATATTTTCAACACTGCCGTACTACCAGGTGGATACCTGTAGTTGCCTTGTTTGATTCCACGATTGTTTGCCATTTCGTATGGTCTGATAAAGTCAACCTTGTCTTTCGTGATGACACAAATATCAATGTTGCTACCTGAGCCCAAGTCATTGAATATACCGGCGGCGATCGCGTCGCGTACAAGTTTTTTTCCTTCCTCCAAGCTCATGTCAGGCTTCCAGCGAGATTCGAACACAGCCATTGCAGCCAAACTACCTGAACCCAACGTCACATAAGGTAGTTTGTCAGTGGAACCATGCGGATGGATGGAGTACAAACTTGGACCGTACTTATCTACACCACCCAATACAAGTGCGGCGCCAACATGACCTTGGTATTTGAATAAGTATCGTTTAAGGAGTGTCTTGGCCATGACGACTGGTACAACCTTGTTAGTGTTGAGACGATGCAATTCAACTTGCGATGCAATAAGTCTTGTGACGAACTCGGTGTCGGCGGCTGTGCCGGCTCCACAACAATACATGTTTGAAGCAATATGATGAATCTTGGAGCAATTTTTATCAGCAACTATAGTATCTTCGGTGGCTCGCGTATCGGCGCCCAAGATCACTCCGCCCGAGAAGATTATGCCACAAATAGTTGTACCAGTCTTTGTAGCCCTGGGCATGGTGTAACCCTCCTTGAT
The DNA here is from genome assembly GCA_019968535.1 of Fragariocoptes setiger. Lineage (NCBI taxonomy): Eukaryota > Metazoa > Arthropoda > Arachnida > Trombidiformes > Phytoptidae > Fragariocoptes > Fragariocoptes setiger. The sequence goes on along the minus strand of JAIFTH010000004.1, from coordinate 15,763 downwards.
GAGAAGTTCATTGCGACCGAATTGAGAGAAATCAAAGCCGGCACGCACATTTTGATCCATTGCAGGCATTTAACGATAATAGATCCGTCTAATTGTTAATATAAGGCTGTTGAATAGGGATTAGTTTCTTTTCATAAGAACGCGTCGATGTTCCAAAAGATGAATTACATGAGCTGTCCAACGACTTGTCTTTCTGTCGGGAGGTCTATCGATCAATGCCCGCATGCGCAGTAGCGACCGTTGGTCCCTTAAGACGCTGCCGTAATTTCAATACGATCTGCATTATGAAGAACCCCGTCTTGATTCAATTTTAAACAGCAAGTGGCGATAGTGTCCATCTGTATCCCTCAAGATTTGGTTCATCCTATTTTCTTGACATTTCCAGGTGTTTTTGGACACCTTGTGGGATCCCTCGTTTTTGACAGTATTTTAGACCACGTTCCCCACGGGTGGCGCCACGATACGTGAGTGGCAGAATTCGCACGCTGATTAGCACGATATCGAGAGCAACAAATATCAAAACTGAAGCAGGCATATTTTGAAAATAATTGAGTAAAATAGAAGAACCATCCTCAGTTGCTGACATTGCGAGATCATCTTAGTTGATATTATGCTCAAAAATAGACTCTGGCTAGTCTCAACATTAGATGCGCAAACTGCATTAATCACCCCTCAGATACATTCTTTTATACCTAGTTAAAACTAATGGCAGAATTTCAGCTTGCTCCATTAGTTGTAATATCGTTGCAACATTGAATGAGAATTCACACGGAGAGACTACCTGATAGTCCTCATTTCCAGAATATAATCCGTCCAAAGTTTTGATAAACACAGGGTTTCATTTATAAAAATACAAATACGAGGTTTTGTACTTCAAGCCTCACGATGGACACATCGAAATCTAAACCTGAAGTCGTTGAAGCTAATCCCGCAAGAGGGGTTCTCAATGAAACCCACGTAAAACCTATGAGCAAACCTGATTTCTCCAGCGAGCAGGATGTAAAATCAAATCCACAGCCTAATCATACTGATAAAGAAGCTCCTGTGAAAGGGACGTCCATCATATCCATCAATCCGAAAATTATCGACCAACTCAACAATGGGAATATTGATGATTATCCGAGTGATGACGAGTCAGATTCAGAGAAGAGGGACCTTGACATTGGGGCTCCAGATTCAAGCTTCTTCTTAGGCTCATTACAACACTCGGCACCAAATGTTTTGAAAGCCAAAAAGATGATTGAATCTATCTCTAAAATTGTAGATTTCAATGAAGAGCCTGCGAAATTGAAATACCGAGAGGGCGTGAATGAGGACGAGTGGTCCGATTAGCGTGAATCATTTCACGCTCATCACTCTAGGCATTAGAATATCGATAAATTCTTGCTCATCTGTTGTGCCAACTCTGATCTGATATTACACCGGTCGAGATTAAAAACTTAAGCGGTTTGGCCGTCTCAAATATCTGTGATAATCACGACATTATATATCATTTGCATAAGAACTCGGCGATTGGACCTTGCTAGTAAACTCAGTCGGACATGTGTGAATGATGGACATAATCTATTAAATGATCTTAAATTTCTAATTAAAATGAACTATACTTTCAATATTATTTACCTAGGGTGAGATTTTTAGGATAGGTATCTCATCCTATTTCTTTTCTGGTTAGAAACCAACCCTGCCACCAACAAATCAGTGTCTCTCCACATGAGCGAGCGGTCAGCAATGTCCGTGATGAGATGGAGATTTCTGAGCACAGGAGCTGAAGTGCAGATCAGCTGATTGTCAATCAGATATTCACCCAAGGGAATATAAATAAAACTTGGTTTTCTGTCTTTAATCGACTTACGAAATTTAATCAGTATAGTGTCCACGATCTCAATTGAAGTATATTCAGAAAATTCTCTAATATTGGCTAATATACTATTGGATAGAATCATGTCAGCCACAGAGCAGATGCGGGCAATGCTCGATCAGCTCATGGGCACAGCAAGAGACGGCCAAGAATCCCAGAAGCTTCACCTACATTTCACTGATCCTAGGGTATGCAAGTCATTTTTACTCGACTGTTGTCCGCACGATGTCTTAGCATCTACTCGTATGGATCTTGGATCTTGTTCCAAAGTACACGACCCTGCGCTCAGAGCTGATTACGAGAGTGCTAGCAAAGAGCGTGATTATTTATATGAATTGGACGCACTAGACCATTTGCAATCTTTTGTCAATGATGCCGACAAAAAGACGGACTTAGCCAAGAAAAAATTAGCTGAAACACAAGAAGTACTCACATCAGAGGCTACAGCACAATTGAACAAGATTCATGATTTAACCGAGCAGATTGGTAAAAAATTGGCCGAATCAGAAAAGGAGAGCGCGGAAGGAAACGCAGAAGCAGGCGCTAAGTGTCTCGAAGAGGTGGAAAAGATCAAGAAGGAAAAGTCCTTGGCTGAAAAAGAATACCATCAGTCAATGCCATCTTCAATCAATCAACAACATAAATTGAGAGTCTGCGAAGTATGTTCGGCTTATCTTGGAATCAGTGACAACGACCGTAGACTTGCCGATCACTTTGGCGGAAAACTCCATCTAGGCTTCATCACCATCCGCGAACGACTTGAAGACTTGAAGGTAAGTGTTTTCATCGATATACTTCTAACCGATTGATGAAATTCACAATTGTAACTGATGAATTGACGTTTTATATCCTAACAAAAGCGAGTGGTTGAGGAAAAACGTCGTAAAGGCCTATTACCTGACCCTAAATCATCATATTCGGAGCGAAACAGATCTAGAAGAAATCGTCGTCATCGTAGGCGGCGCCGAGGAACTAGCCGAAGCCGAAGTCGCAGCCGAGAACGTAGTTCACACCGCGATTATGACAGTCGCGGAGATCGATATAAGAAATCTTACCATCATAGAAGTCGGTCTCGCGAGAGAGATCGAAACGATCATCGAGACGAATCTGATCGAAGGCGCGATAGACACCGTGACAGGTACTAATTTATATTTTTAAATTTCTGGTGAAAAATATCACCAAAGACCAAAAGAACTCAAATGAAATAAAACCCGAATGCTGGAATTAAATGAATAAAATTCGGCAAGCATGACTACCCTTGTAAAACTAAATGTTTAATCGAGGCTGAAATAGACAAGATAAATTTACACTGGAATTCTTTCCCGCAGTTTTTTTATGGTATGCATCAAGAGCCGACCTCCATTGGAACCTCACATACGTCTTGTACGGATACTCGATCTACGATAATAGGGACTTGTGATATTTTCAACACTGCCGTACTACCAGGTGGATACCTGTAGTTGCCTTGTTTGATTCCACGATTGTTTGCCATTTCGTATGGTCTGATAAAGTCAACCTTGTCTTTCGTGATGACACAAATATCAATGTTGCTACCTGAGCCCAAGTCATTGAATATACCGGCGGCGATCGCGTCGCGTACAAGTTTTTTTCCTTCCTCCAAGCTCATGTCAGGCTTCCAGCGAGATTCGAACACAGCCATTGCAGCCAAACTACCTGAACCCAACGTCACATAAGGTAGTTTGTCAGTGGAACCATGCGGATGGATGGAGTACAAACTTGGACCGTACTTATCTACACCACCCAATACAAGTGCGGCGCCAACATGACCTTGGTATTTGAATAAGTATCGTTTAAGGAGTGTCTTGGCCATGACGACTGGTACAACCTTGTTAGTGTTGAGACGATGCAATTCAACTTGCGATGCAATAAGTCTTGTGACGAACTCGGTGTCGGCGGCTGTGCCGGCTCCACAACAATACATGTTTGAAGCAATATGATGAATCTTGGAGCAATTTTTATCAGCAACTATAGTATCTTCGGTGGCTCGCGTATCGGCGCCCAAGATCACTCCGCCCGAGAAGATTATGCCACAAATAGTTGTACCAGTCTTTGTAGCCCTGGGCATGGTGTAACCCTCCTTGATGAGAAGTTCATTGCGACCGAATTGAGAGAAATCAAAGCCGGCACGCACATTTTGATCCATTGCAAGCATTGGGTGAAAGAGTTTGATATTCGAAGGAAAGTATGGTTTGATTTCAATCTGCACTTTTATCACGGAATCAATCTATTTTGGAGTAAGAATGGGTAGATATGACACGCTACAATCAAAATCTGCTCATCGATTTTCGGTCGACAAAATTGACCTCATCTGCACCCAAGTCATCTGGGTAACACGCCGCGACATTCAAAATATACTGATTTTGGGACAACATGTACATTTCTTATACAAAATATATTATGAAAATTCAGTTTAGATCAACTGACTGTGGTCGTGACAGTATACCATCATTTAAAAAATATTGAACATCGAAGAGTCGCAAAACTTAAGAAAAGGTGTTCTTTTCCATCATATAGGTCTTTCTTAGAAAATACTACATTATCGGAAATCATTTCCATGATACTAATATGATGAACAAGCGTTGCTGTTGGGTTTTGTTTCGACAAGCTGAACGATGGATGTCCAGGTCATCGTGGGTAAGTCTCAACCTTTTTTTCAATTGCTGCTTTACTTGAATTATTCGAAGAATATATTAGAATCATTATCAGTCACTTCAAACCACTTCGAAATTAACGTTACATCAACTGGCTCTATTCCATACAAATCAGACTAGTCATCACAAAACTCTAAATCAAGCTTATGACGATTTGGCAGAAATACTCCTGAGAGATAGCTCAACAAAGTCGGCCATTAGCAGGTCGGAATCCGTATTGTCAAACATTGCCTTGGACGAATCTTGTTACGAACCTAAACTGCCTCATATTTGTGTTATCCCTAGCACAACAATTCACGTGAGCGAGTGTGTTGCCTATTGCTATAAGAATAATATTCCTATGGTCGCTGTCGGTGCTCGGACTGGACTTGAGGGGGGAATACATGCGATGCATGGAGGGGTTAGTTTCGACCTGACCTCAATGAACAATATCTTGGAATTGAACGAGAGAGATCTAGATTGTAATGTGCAAACTGGTCTCAGCTGGCGTGAGCTCAACAATCAAATTAGATCAACTGGCCTCTGGTTTCCGGTTGACCCAGGCGCTAGCGCGTCGTTGGGTGGAATGGCGGCCACATCAGCATCTGGTACCAACGCAGTCAAATATGGAACCATGCGTGAAAACGTTATGGGGCTAGAAGTAGTCGTTGCCGATGGAAAAGTGATCCGAACAGCTGGTGAGAAATGCAGATCGAAAAAATCCTCAGCTGGTTTGAACATAACTAACTTATATGTAGGGTCGGAAGGTATCCTTGGGATTATTACCTCTATACGCCTGAAACTGCATACGTTACCTTCTTGCATCGGTGTAGGTATGTTTTGTTATTTTTTTGCCTCTTTAGTTGTCTTGTACCATTACGTTATCTGCAAATGTTCCTCATGTTCTATCTTTACCATTCATCGATTACGAATCACTGACCATCGCTTTTGGTGCATCATCGCAGTTACTGTATCGTTCCCCAATGTAAAGTCTGCTATACAATCTGTTGTTGAGATCATGCAAAGTGGAATGCAAGCTGCCCGCGTTGAATTCCTCGATCGACAGGCAGTGACCGCGTGTCGCAAAGCTAGCCAGCTCAGTACATTAGACGACCGAGGCCCAATGCTATTCATCGAGATGCACGGATTCACAGAGTCAGCTCTAAAAGATCAAGTTGATGTTCTGTCTGAACTCGTAAAGGATAATGGGGCTACCAATTTAGAGTGGTCATCTATGCCCGAAAAACGAACGGAACTGTGGAAAGCTCGTCATGATTTGCATTGGTCAATTCTAGCTACAAAGCCTGGTTTCAAAGCTATCGACACGGATGTTTGCGTGCCTCTGTCGAATTTGTGCGATATGATCCTGTGTACGCATCAGTTAATCAAGGAATCTGGTCTAAGCAGCAGTATCATGAGCCATGCAGGCGATGGTAACTTCCATGCGGTCATATTACATGATCCCAACGACAATACGCAGTTGATACGCGCCAAAAAGCTAGCCGAAAATATTGCGAACGTTGCGATTGATTTCGATGGTACTGTGACAGGCGAGCATGGAGTTGGTCGTGGGAAAGTTTCGTTGATTGAGCGCCAGTTTAACAAGCAATCTCTTGATGTGATGTATCTACTGAAGCGATCACTTGATCCCAAAAATTTGTTCAATCCAGATAAGATGTTCAGTGCCTACCGAATTTTTCCGCACAAGACGGACTAAATTGAGTTTTCTAATTATGATATTATCTTAATATGACACACATTGAGGGAATATTGCAACAGGTTGAACAAGGAATCGTTGATTAGTGTCTATGTACATAACTGAAAATTCGTCTTTTAATCATCATGGATTAAATATCTCTTCAAGAATAATGAAATGAGATCCCTTGAAATGACCATAAACAAAACTCAATTCTAGTACCGATCACTAGTAAAGCTACGAACAAAGTTTCTGGAAAGTTTTTATAAAATATCAATGTTTTATATTAGAACAAAAAGCATCTTCGAACTTTTCGGCCGGTAGTTTTAGCTCCTTTGGAAGTTGCCGTGTTTGTTTCAATAATGCGCCGTTTCTTGATTTCTCGCATGAGTTCCAAGAAAACTGCGTCGACATTTTGTCTTGTTTTAGCTGATGTCTCTACATAGCCGATATTCCATTGCTCGGCTTGGTCTTTGGCTGCTTCTTGTGAGACAGTGCGTCTATCTTCCAGATCAGCTTTGTTTCCCACCAATAATATTGGTATACTCTCTTCATTTTTCACTCGGAGGATTTGTTCGCGAAACTCATGTGTGGCTGCTAAGCTTTCTTGCTCGGTGATAGAGAAAACACACAAGAACCCTTCGCCAGATCTAAAATAATTGTCACGTATAGCAGCATAATCTTCCTGCCCAGCTGTGTCAAGAATGTCAATTTTGGCTTGCTCTCCATCCAAAGTCACAAGCTTCCTGTAAGAATCTGCTTTAGTTGGTTCGTAATCCTCCACAAACTCGTCGTACATGAATTGCAAGGTTAAAGCTGATTTTCCGACTCCTCCACTTCCTACCATGATAATCTTGTACAAGGGCACTTGTTGAGAGTCTTGTTTCGATTGGCCCCCATGAGGTTGGGCATTATCGACTTCATCTCCGTATCGTAATCGTAGCCAAAGCTCACGTGTTGCCTCATAGATTTGCCTGCTGCGCTGATTGACCCGATCTCGTATCCTGTTGAATAGGCTCCTATCTTGTGATTCCATGTTGTTAGATTAGTAATACTACTTGAGATTGATAAATTGGTGAGAAGATGATTGAGGTCGTGCGAGTGCTATCAGTGGCAGCTATCCGGATCTATGTTGTGTACTTAGATAATGCTCGTCATTACAAGTGAGCAACATAACTAGGTGACTCTCATTGTTGAGATGATTGTTGTGATTGCCGACGGAATGATGCAGGAGTTAGTAAAAACCATGCTCATACATTGACGGATGATAAAATTTTGAACGCTATGGTACTGATTGGCTCAGTCGATGAGTAAGAGTAAGACGAGCTGCACGCATCAATAGGCCATGTAATATGAAAACGCTAATTTAGTCAGAATACAATGGACGCGTGATGAACAGCGCAACACCAATGAATAGTCATGATTTGATGGTCTTTGAACTGAATGATTCCTGGTGTGCGCGATTTCGTCAGTGCGATTCATTTGCCGAATCATTCGTGAACTGTCGAGCTGACGTTTAGTCACAAAAAAGTGAGCAGGCTGTTATGGTTACATCTCCATATATTGAGTCCAACGATCTTAGTTCACTGTTAATACTGAAGGAGCTTTCGTTGACGCTGGATATTTCTGGTCTTTCAGAACAACTCCACGTATAATTGTACAGAAAAATTACAGCATGTCCCACAATGAATGAGCGTATCAAATTGGTGGTACGCATGAAGCATATTCATACAGAATCTAACTTGAAACGCTCAGTGTGTGGCAATAATTTTCAAAAAATGCGCGCACTCCTCGTCCAATCGGCTATTTCAGGATGTTGAGGATTAAGAGTGACAGGGAAAATTTACCTGCTCATTGAAATCGCTTTTACCTTCACAACCGACTCTTCATTGTTCTCTAAATTTGTCATACAGCGCTCGCGTCCGATGTTAGTCACCCTAACTCGATGCATATTAGTTCTCAATAGGACTATTTTCCATACCAAACAAAAGCATACACAACTATCAATCCATATCCAAAATATCTTATTCAACGACGGAACACGCTCCCGCTTTTCATCGCTAATTTCAAGGTTACGACGTGTAGAACCATATCAAAGCGAACAAACTTTTGTTGAACACAAAAGAACATCATTTCATCACATATTGCGTGTCTTTACTTATCGAAGTAACAACATCGCATCTCCAAACATGGTTGTCACCCAAACCACTGATGACAAGCGTTTCGTTGGAGTCCGTTTGCCAACCACTTGTAAACCCTTACTCTACGATGTCACTCTTGAACCTAATCTTACTGACTACACGTTCATTGGTCAAGTGAGCATTGAGCTCGAACTCCAACCCACAGAGCCTGAAAAATCTATCTCCGAGATTGTCTTACACGCAAACGGTTTAGACTTTAAAGATGCATCGTTTGTTGCAGACGAGACACATCAAGTCAAAGAGGTCATCTTGGGTAGTAAAACTGAAACTGCTGTGCTAGTGTTCGAGAAACCGATTAAAGCTGCCTCGGGTTCTCTGAATATATCATTTACAGGTACACTGAATGATAAAATGAGGGGTTTCTATCGCAGCAAATATACTGCTGCAAATGGCCAAGAGCGCTATGCCGCTGTCACGCAGTTTGAAGCAACAGATGCGAGACGTGCGTTTCCTTGTTGGGACGAACCCGCTATTAAAGCTCGATTCGATGTGACATTGGTTGTTGATGATGATCGCACTGCTCTATCCAACATGAATGTTGTCGAGGAAACGAAGAATTCTAATGGGAAGCGCGTTGTCAAGTTCGCTACATCCCCCATCATGTCTACTTACCTCGTCGCTTGCGTTGTGGGTGAGTTCGACTATGTTGAAGGAAAGTGTGGCGATCGTCCAGTTCGTGTCTATACGCCTATAGGTAAGAAGGGCCGAGGTGAATACGCTTTGGAGGTTGCTGTCAAATCACTACCTTATTACGAGGACTACTTTGGAATTGAATATCCATTGCCGAAGATGGATTTGATCGCGATTCCAGACTTTGCCGCTGGAGCCATGGAAAATTGGGGATTGGTTACCTATCGCGAGACATGCCTCCTTGTGGACCCCAGCCAAACTTCTACTGACAGAAAGCAATATATTGCGCTTGTCGTGGCGCACGAGCTTGCGCATCAGTGGTTCGGTAATCTGGTGACCATGGAGTGGTGGACCCACTTATGGCTTAACGAAGGTTTTGCGTCCTTCATGGAATTCCTATGTGTTGATCAAATCTTTCCAGAGTATGACATATGGACTCAGTTTGTTACGGATTCTTACTCCAAAGCACTCGAACTCGACGCCCTCGACAACAGTCACCCAATTGAAGTGCCCGTAAATCATCCGTCAGAGATTGATGAAATTTTCGATGACATCTCTTACAACAAAGGTGCATCAGTTATCAGAATGCTGCATAAATACATATCAGACGAATGCTTCCGGTCTGGTATGAAATCGTACCTGAACAAATTCGCATTCAAGAACGCCAAAACTGAAGATCTTTGGGAAGCACTAGAGAAAGCTAGCCAAAAACCAGTGTGTGCAGTAATGACTAAATGGATCAAGCAACAGGGTTTCCCGTACATTCAAGTTGAATCAAAAACGGAGGGATCAAACTTGACATTGAGCCTCACACAAAAGAAATTCAGTGCTAACGGCTCTGTTTCTCCTAAAAATGACAGTATAACTTGGCTGGTTCCTGTCACAGTCAGCACCGCAGCTAATCCAGACAAAGTTGCTCATCAAATTCTCCTCGAAGATAAGGTTTCCGAGATTAAACTGGATAACGTCGGTGACGGCTGGGTTAAACTCAATCCAGGTACTGTCGGTTTATATCGTACAGCTTATCCAAAAGAGATGATGGAGAAGTTGCGGCCGGCAATTTCAAGCCAAACCTTACCCCCACTCGACCGTCTAGGGTTGCAAAACGATTTTTTTGCTTTATGTCAAGCCGGCGCCGTATCATCAGTCGAACTGTTGAAATTGCTCCAAGCTTTCGATGGCGAAGATAATTACACTGTGTGGAACTCAATAGATGGCTGCTTATCGCGACTGAACATACTGCTATCTCACACTGATTATCAGGATAAATTCCACCAGTTTGGACGCAAGTTGTATTCGCGCATATTTGCTAACTGTGGATGGGATGTAAAGTCAAACGAGAACCACACGGATGCGATGACTCGCGCCTTGGTTATCGGGCGTCTGGTCTCATTTGGTGACAATGCAGTCATTGAAGAGGCTAAAAAGCGTTACGAAGCCCATATAAACAAAACTCAGCCTATATCCGCCGATCTCAGGAGTGCTGTTTATCGCGCTGTTGCTTCTTACGGTGAAGACAAAATGTTTGATTCACTTTTTACAATCTATCGTGAAGCTGACTTGCATGAAGAGAAACTTCGTGCGGCTAGAGCACTTGGTGGAGTGAGAGATCAATCACGAATTGCCAAGGTGCTTGACTTCGCCATGTCTGACGAGGTGAGAAACCAGGACAAGGTATTCGTCATCATCTCAGTTGCCATGACGAAGCATGGACGCGATTCAGCTTGGTCATTGCTAAAAGAGAAAAAGGAAGAGTTCATATCTCGTTATGAAAGCGGCTTCCTCATTGCCAGACTTGTGAAATATTTGACCGAAAATTTCGCAAGCGAAGAAAAGGCTGCTGAGGTTTCAGAATTTTTCGAAAAAAACAATTTCCCCGGCGCTGAACGTGTTGTACAACAATCACTCGAAACTATACGTTTGAATGCTGCCTGGCTGAAGCGCGACAGCGCATCGATAAAAGACTTTCTTTCTGAGAGCTCATAGATGAAGGCGAATGAATAAATCCCCAATTATTATGAAAGATGGTGTTTGAGAGTGTAAAAAAATGATGTTCTTAGTCTTTATCGTTACCATGTGATTTTTATATTAGTTCATTCTAGATAATTACACGTGTTTTCGAGGCTTTCGGATTCTCTTTTGAGCTGGAGGAAAAGTGAATGAACACGATCTAGAGATATTCGCTGAGCCAACGGAACCCATCACCATAGCCTTGGCGTCGCAAAACAGAGCACATGAATAACTCGAGTGGGCGACCGGGTAGATCAGAGCGAGCCACTTTAGCCTGTATTAAAAAAATTAGATTCTCTTTAGCAGTGAGTCATAAATTTTCATTTGAGTTGAATTAAGTATTTGAACCTACTTTCCCTGTGGTCTGACCATGCAAACCAAAATATGAGCGTATTTCCTCTTCGCTTGCTGCACCTGGCCTATCAATTTTGTTGCCTAATATCAAGACTGGACAATTTTGAAGCTGCTCATCCGTGAGCAAACTCTGTTACAGCATAAGCAATGTAAAAGTGAGATGTGAAATGATGTGTGCCAACAATAATGGTGGAGGGGCAAAGAATTTCTGTGAGTGTTATCTTCTTCCTATCACAATCAAATAGTTGATATTAGATTGAGATGAACTTACATCTAATTCCGCTTTTGATTCTGGGAATCTTTCTCGATCACATGTATCTACAAGGAATACGATTGCATCAACGGCTGGAAAATAATCTCTCCAAACGCGGCGTGCTTGATGATGGCCACCTAAATCAAATGTGGTAAATTTTATGCTTCCCATGGTTAGTTCCTCTGAGGTTGGATGTAACGTAGGCACATGCTGGGCCATTCGATCGTCGCGTAACATGTGAAGAAGAGTGGTTTTGCCCGCATTGTCAAGGCCCAAGAATAGCAACTTGGCGTTTTTTTTAAACAAGCCAAGAAAACTTGCGATGCCACTGAATAGATCCCATAAAAACATCCTTATCGGCAATATGCTTGGCTTGAATGTAAATCAAATAATTAATTATAATAATAGAGAACGAGCGAACGAACGATTATGATGACAGTTCTAAATCCAACTAGACATTGCTCTCAGCTGATGTGTGTAGCTCTTACTGGTTGTAGATTTTGAGATGAATCACTAAATGCACTAAACGTACGTAGGTTTACAGGCGTTCGTGCATAAGTGCTGTCAAACCTATGCTCAGCTGACCCTGCAGGCGTCACACAAGAAAAACCGTTGCTGTCCCTGAGAAATGAGCACTTCCAATAACAGCAAGGGAGATGAAATTGGTTCAGCCTCTTTCAAAAAGCCAAATTGAATAGATTTCAGAGCAACGGTTCGTCATATTGTCCAGCTAATCATGTTTGCAAATGATAGCACTAGTCCTCCTGACAATGGAGAAATAGAGAAGAAGCCGGATGAAAGTGAGACTGCAAGACTTCAGTGTTTGCTACAACTGAATGATCTTCAAGACGCAGTGTCAAATTTCATAGATGACCGACTCAGAGCTTACTGTAACAACAGAACCAAGAAGTTGGTCCAACGCACAAAATCAGACAGTGACCCTGATGGGTTAGCAGATAAAATTACGTCTATACTCTCTGTATATATGAGACAAACGTTAACTAAATCCATGCAAGAATTTGTTGAATCCGAAGACATCCAATCAAAGGTTGAAAAAATTTGGGATTATCAAAGAGATAACTGCGTTTATGAAATCATACCTCTGATCAATGAATCATCAAAAAAAGTGTTGGTTGAACTCAAATCTAAATTGGACGAACTTAAAAGTATTGATGAATTGACACCGTCTATCGAATGTCAATCATACAGGAACAAGTATGTGACTCTGAAAACTGAACTCGATTCAACTGTTGACCAGATAGAAAACGTCTGCTCAAAGGTGTCAAGCCAAAGTTTGATAGAAATAAGCCGTAGATCTTGAGCGTGAAAATAAATTCGGAATGGGATCAGCTTTCAATTACTTTATAAAATCAATAGAGTCCAGAACAGAAGACTTGTATGACAAATCCCAGTAATGTTCAATGTTGAGTTCTTTGAGAAAATCACGAGCAGCTTCAAAGTTCTGTACCTGCTTGATTTTCATATCGACGAATGACTTCTTTTTAACTTGACCATTCCACACAAGAACACACTTATTCTCATTATTATCTTCTTTCTTGATATCACCGGCAATCTGGTAGCCACTTTCCGACCACTTGATACGATTCAGCATGAGTTTTTTGAATTTTTCTTGTTGCTTTGGCCCGCCTTCAACTATTACCACGTTGAGACTCGGGCACAGTAACATTATTCCAGTCATCATCAATTGCTTAGCGTTTTTGTCAATCTTGAAACGGTGTGCTTTGAAGCTAAGGTCATTGACTCTATATACACTAACCCAAACACCCGTCACACTGAGGTCATCTTGGAACTTTTTGGCTTTCTTGGCACGCTTTTGCTCAACAGTAAGTTTCTTACGCGCATTATGCTCCTCATGAGCTCTTTGTCTAGCTGCCATCTGTTCCCTAACAGTTGCTTCCACTTTACTTGGGTCTTGTACGGCTTTTTGACCTAAAGCGAGCATCATGTTTGATAATTTCAACTTTGGTTCGGGAGGTGGTTCGAACCCAAGTCTTATTTTCTCCTGTGCCTCTTTCCAGGCCTCACGTCTGTTCTGACGTCTCAGCTTCTTCCTCTCTTTAGTGGTTAAGAATCCTGGCATCACAACGACCTTATTTCTTTGAATAGGTGGCTTAATAGGGATCGGGTGCTCGACAAGATGAGTGATTCCGTTGAATAACGCCTCAAAGTTCACTCCTGGCTTTTGTAACTTTTCATAAACTTCATCAAGAGTTTTGCATGGCGCTATAAGTTGAGAATCCCACCATTCAACATCAGGAATGGATTCGTTTTGTGCTTCTTCTTGTCTTGTAGGTACGGTCAATGTCGCTAACTTTGCAGTTTTTATGATTCCTGTCTGTTGGCCACGCAATTCTATTCTCCGTCTGAGCTCCTCCCTTCGAGCAGCTTTGCGACGCTCCTCGGCCTCTGCTACAAATTTACCAGGCTCGTGAAAATTAAGGGCATTTCGTCGAGGTCTAACTGGTCCAATTTTTAGCTTGATTGCAGGTTTCTCTTCACGTTTTTTCTCCCTTTCTTCCTGAGCGCGAATATTTGCCTTAAGTGAAAACATTATTAAAGGTTCTTACCGAACATGAACTTAATTTAAGAATATATGGTTCTAGATGTGGAATGATAACACGAACAGTGAAAAAATGATTGTCGAAAATTTTCCATGATCTTTCATCAGGCTTGTACGATCAATCTCGATTTCAATCCTTGGTGCCATGCATTGACCCAATAGTTAGATTTGCATCAGTCCTGCATACGCAGGCCAATATTCGGGCAAAAAAACGTGTTCATCTGTCAACGTTTTTCAGCCGGGTGGTCATCGAGTAATTCGTTTTTCTATCTACTCCTCCACCAATTATGGCGAATCTAATGAATCAAGTAGAATGAGATCAATTAGATGAATTAAAATTTGCGTTTTTGTTTATGTGCGACATTTACAGTATCGAATCTACGATGGATCCTTGGAAACATTGGAACGAAACTTTGAATGCACCAAAATTCGTCCTCGCACCAATGGTCGATCAGAGTGAATTAGCTTGGAGATTATTGAGTCGCAATCATGGGTTTCAACTATGTTATACACCGATGTTTCATGCCGATAACTTTGCAAAAGACAAAAAGTATAGAGTCAAAAACTTCCAAAGCTGTGATAAAGACCGACCTCTGATAACACAATTTTGCGCAAATGATCCTGACACAATATGTGAGGCCGCGCGACATGTTGTCGGCCATTGCGACGGCATAGATCTCAATCTTGGTTGTCCACAAGATATTGCAAAGCGTGGACGTTATGGCGCCTTCCTTCAAGATCAATGGGAGCTTATATCGGAGATAATAACGAGATTGGTCAGCACTCATGACACGGCAATATCTTGTAAAGTGAGAAGATTCCCCGAACTAAACCGAACACTGGATTATGTTAGGATGATCGAACGTTCCGGTTGTCACATGATTTGCATCCATGGAAGAACTCGCGAACAAAGAGGACAAAACACCGGTCTCGCAGATTGGGATTATATAAGCGAGGTGAAAAAGAATGTTAATATACCCGTTATAGCGAATGGAAATATCCAATGCTTAGACGATGCTCGCGAGTGCCTCGAAGTGACAGGGGCTGATGCGGTCATGTTAGCCGAGGGGAACTTGTACAATCCGGCTTTGCTGGAGTCGTGTCACCCACCGGCTTGGACAATGGCATATGAATACCTTGACTGGGTCCAACTTACAGGTAGTCCGATATCTTATGTGAGGGGCCATATATTTAAGCTGTTCCACATGACTATCAGTGTACCTGAATTTGCAGATTTGAGGGAAGGTATCAGATGCTCTCACACCGTAGAAGAATTCAAACAAGTGATCGACGACATACGTAATAGATTCGAGAAAAACGGTTGCAGCACTGTGAGACAAAGTAATAGAATTTTACCGTTACCTCACTACCTGTGCCAACCACATTTCCGCTACTCTGTCATTCCATATCAAGTGCATTACAATGCAGCAATATGAACAATGTGAAAAGTTAAGAGTCTTGATCTCTCCTCGCTCTGTAAAGCCGCGAGAGAGTAATAACGATGTGAACAGTTGTGAACAAGCTGGTGT
>JAIFTH010000100.1:0-61473 GCA_019968535.1 Fragariocoptes setiger | reverse complement strand
GAGAGAGAGAGAGAGAGAGAGAGAGAGAGAGAGAGAGAGAGAGAGAGAGAGAAAGCGAGCAATGTGAAGGAAGCATGTGTTTTGATAATTAAGGTATTTCACTCTAACTTTGTTTGATATCATCGCACATTTCATTTAAGTGTAGTTTCAGGGTCGCCACGAATGCTCTCGACAAATGGCTCGAGCAACGTTACGCTTGAGCGCAACAATACGATTGGCAGCACTTGAAGTTTGGAATCATTTATCTCAGTGCACAGTCGAAGCATTTCAAAACTGAACGAATAACTGAAAAACAACGACACTTACAACCGGCGGTCAACCGGCGATAAGGTGATACACAGGTCATACTGACAAAGAGTGTTCGGGCTGGTTGACGCTTTGGTCGACATTGGAACAACAAAAAGCTTCAAAAACGATTTCAAGAGACTCAAATTTATTAGAAATCGCAAAGTGTTGAATCGCGTGAATGAGGTGGTTCCAATGGAGTTAATATCATCTTATTCAACGTCGGACAGCAATAGCTGTCAACAAGAGCAACATTCATCAATGGCAATATTTGCACCTGCAAGCAATAATAATCTGTCACCTTGTGGTGTGCAACACCATCGGCAGCAACAACACAATGATTACCAGACTAGAGCATTAGTGCAGTCGCAAGAGCACGAGCAAGAGCATGAGCAAAGCTATCGATCGTCGCCGTGCACCAATTTGGGCCACGTAGCATGGAACGACCAGTGTTTGGTCTCAAATTCATATGCTCACATGGATTACACAACAGCAACATCAATGACAGCATCAGCATCAGCAACAACACCAACTGCAATTGCAACAGCAACAGAGGTCGCAAACGATCGATTCATTGCGTTTCCAATTGCTAATCACTGCAATGGTGCGATGGTTGAGCAACAACAAGAGGACATTGAGGAGCATGCATCCGACAACAAGTGCAATATTTCGACTACCATCTTAGCGTGCGATCCAAGTCAAGTGATGCAAGTGCAATCAGTGAGAAATGCAACTGCTATCGTACAAGACAACAAAACGTGGCAATATCTGAGCGCCATGCCGCACGCCAATCATCAAAACACTTTCGACTCCCATCATCAATTATCGACGCATCTACCCGAACAGCCAATGAGGCCGATGAGTGCAGCGATTGGTGGCCTCAGTTATAATTCAGCAGAGCTGAACAATCAACAACACCAGCCAACTGTGTACACCGACCCTGGCGAACAGTTTGACACAGTGTTTGAAGATGACGACGAGTTATCTATTGCAAGGCAGCTACAATTTCAGCAGCAGCAGCAGCAGCAACAACAACAACAGCTACTGATTGAGCAATCACTCACTGATGAATTCAATGAATTTCAACGAACTTCAATGGTGATCCGTTCCACACGTGCGGTGGTTGCGCGTGTTCGGCGCCGTCTCACCAAACAGTGTCGCAACAATAGTGATTGCGATGACGTGCGTCATTTGCGGCAGCGCAAACAGCGTTCACTGTTCTCAAAAGAACAAATCGAACAATTGGAGGGCGAATTTCAGCGCGCCAATTATCTGACACGCCTACGTCGTTACCAAATAGCGTTGTCGTTGGCGTTAAGCGAGCGTCAGGTGAAAGTTTGGTTTCAGAATCGGCGCATGAAAAATCGACGCATTCGGCCGGCCACAGTTTAGTCACGTTCGTGATGCTGATGCAGAGATAGATGCTGAGTAGACATTAGCGTAAACATCAGATTTAATTTAAAGAAGTAAAGAATTAATAACTAAAGATTCATTTATTTTACATTTAGTTCTTCTTAATCTACTCTTTACACACTGCAATTGATTATTATTAGGCCACCTGCCATTTTTCAGCAAGAGTAGTGATTTGTAGAATATACTGGCCCAAATTTGTTAGCTACGAGAGAGGTCCACTTATCAATGTGTAGATGTGCAAGTGTACGAGGACACCAAGGACACAAAGTGCACAGTGTGGATATCCACTCAGTGGGATGGAAAAAGATAATAATAATAATAATGGCGCTGCAATAAATAATCATCAAATAGACATAAAGGTGAGGTCACAGGCAATTAATTGGCCAAACATTCGCGCTCGAGCCACGAAGATGCACGACGCGCGTTCAATTTCCAGCTGGCCAGAGTGGGAATGTCGTTTGGCGTCATTGGGGGCGTGCCGTCTTTGGCACGCTCAACATCGCGCTTGTTAAGCAGCGAAGCTTGATTGTCGTTGGCGCTTGCGGATTGGTGTGCGGGCGCACGTGGGCCCCAATAACGGCACCGGGTGTCCCACAATTGGTACCACGACACCAGTGTAACGTTCATAGGCTCGTGTGAGGCACGCACAGTCAAGCACGACCTTGGCTGTGTTTGTGACTGCATCTGTAGTGTTTCACTAGTGGTTGTACTTGTACTGCTCATCTGGCCGCTGTCGGAAGTACGAATTTCGCCCAAGTAACTGTAATGAGCTCCCAGCGACATGCCGGCGCGCGCCACGACGAGCTTGGCGGCTGCGTGTGCGCTCGCTGCCACACGTATTGCGGGTCGAACGACAAATTGTTCGCCCATGCGGTGATCGTGATCGTTGTTGCGTTGTTGGCGCTCCACCAAGCGACCATTGACCTCGTGCTTCCGTGCCTGATTGCTGCACCTGGAGTCTGAAGTTGTAAAGGACACCTGTGTGCGCATTTGCACACCAACGAGCAATTTGACAAGCCATACGTTCAGGTTGAACAAAGGCACGTATGTTGTGTGCCACTTGTTCAATGCGGGCTGTTGCTGCGCTGAAGAAGTGCTCGAAGAAGTTGAGTGACACAAGTTCGCTCGCTCTCCATTGCTGTCGCTGTCGCTGTCACTCAGCTCAAGCTCGGGCGCCGCTACGCCTGCCCAGACGGTGCGTCCGAAGGCGCGCACGTGCGCACGTGTGGCATGCGCCGCGTGCCACACGTACAAGCGACCCACGTCAACGTGCGAGCCCAAAATGTTGGTGCCCAGCGTGAAGCGTGACACAAATCGCGACCCATTGAGGCGTTTGTTTTTAGCGCTCGCGTTGGTCGCTGTGTTGGACGAGGACGAAGAGTTTCGGCCAGTGGAGCCGGAAGTTGGGTCACGCGACGACGACGCGTAGATCGGAGCCTCGTGCACGATTTCGGCGCGCAACGTGGCTTCGGCTGCACGTGCGCCGAACGTCTTTCGGGCCAAACACTTTTGTCGACGCCAACCGACGATCATCAGATTGTCATTGTCGGTGGTGTCGATATTGTTGTTGGTGATGTTCGATTCTGATTCACGCTCCAATAAACGAGCCGACAATTGATTGGTGGTCAGCTTGTGCTCGTATTCGTCCATGCGATCATCGTCAAACCCTTCGGCGCTATTTTCTTCGAGAGACGGGGATGCACCGAAGACGCTCGATGCTGGCGCTGAGGATGATGCGACACTGTATCGCTTGCACGAGCTCTCGTCCCAGAAATCACGCATCACGTGTCGCTTGTGTCGCTTGTGGTGCTCATGACTCTTGCGACCGTTGATAAATCTGTTTGACACATCGCAACGGGAGTCACGACGCAACAGGTCATCCAACAAGTGCCTCACAGCAGCTTGCTCGACTTGACTTTGACCATCGAAAGTGTGTGTGTGTGGCGACACAGCAGCGTAGATTTCGCGCTTTACACTGCACGTCACGTTAGCGCGTGTCGCCAGATCCGACAGCCAGCGCACCACTAACGGCGAGTACGGCACAAGGGGCGTGGCAGCATGAATGCACGCCACTACATAGTGTTCGCTGTGGCGGCACCGACGAGCCAAGTGCACGATCTTGGCGGCGTCCTGCTGACAGTACTGACGCAGCAGCGACACTTGCTCTTGATTGTTGTTGTTGCTATCACTATTCTCACTGTGGTGATGGTAGGCGGAGTCGAACGAATGGGAATGTCCCGAGCCAGCCACACCCACTGCCTCGAGAATCTCAAGATCGAGTGCCAATTGTGGCTCTCTTCTTGCAACAATGGAATTGCCCTCGCTGGAATCGCCGTCGGATGCGTTGAGGTTACGCAAATCGAACGGCGAGCATGCGCTCGAGTTGCGCAACGACAACAACAAACGCTCGGTGAGGGCCGCCCGTGCCAGCGCCGACACCGAGCGCTGGCTGGCCACGTGTGCCACGCCCATCAACAACTGCTGATTGAACTGCTGGTCGTGCGAAATGAGCGCCGCCTCAACGGCTGCAGCCTCATCGTAGTGCGAGTCATAGGGTGCTTTTGTTGTTCGCTTCGACGATGACGACGACGACGCCGAGTAGTAACGATTGACATAAAAAGGAGAGGAAAAGGGAGGGGAGGCACTGTCAAGGGGCGAGTGTTGCATTTTCGCGCCATCGGTTATGATGGACGCAGATGATGATGGCCGACGGGAGTGAGTGGTTAGTGGAGAGAGCGATGTGAGTCGTGCGCTCAGACGCGCCAACAATCGATCGTCGGGCTCGCCGACGTGCGTCAGTGCATCGAGCAGTGCCAGACGAGCACGACGCACGCGACGCACACCGCTACTGTGGTCGGTCATCGACGACAGGTGCTCGCGTCGACGTGCCGCCTGAGCCAGCAGCGACTCGCTCGAGTCCAACAGCGACCACGCCAAACGGATTGCGTCCGTCGAGGTGGCACCCAGCAGTACACGCAACACTGACACACACTCGTCCCATTGTTGTTCGCCCTGCTCGTCCCGCTCGCCCGGATTGTTGTCGAGCGAGTCGCCCCGCCGCTCGATGGTCGACAAGGTGCGTCTGTTGGCCAGTGCGGCCAACGAGAGACGACAATGGGCACCCAATTGTTCGATGTTGACCGCACGGCGCAACGTGTGCGTCCACAGTGTCGTGCCATCCGCTCGTGCTTCCTCGCTCAATTGATTGGCGAGTGGCAATGACGACGATGATGATGAATGATCAATTGGGCGATCGTTCAAGTCGGCAGAGCTCAATGTTTGATTTGCAGCAACGTTGAGCAGCGAACGACGTTTTCTATTCACACTTAGCATTGACGATTCCAAATCCAACAATTCGCTGATGAGCGGACCCGAAGTGAGCACTAGCTGTGTGAGGGCGGCGCCTGATTGTGGGCCGCCAGCGCGTGTGACTAGCGCGTCGACACGTGCACGCAGTGCATCCAATCGAGCACGCCGCACCCCCATCTCTGTTTTCTCTCTCTCTCCCGCTGCCTCTCTTTCTGCTCCCGCTTCGAGTGATCTCTGATTGTGCTTGCGGGGATCTAGCTTATCGGCGGCACCATTGTTCGTACCAGTTGTTCGTGATGTCGCAAGACCTGAGGCCGTACCTGTCGTACTGCTGCTACCACTACCGCCCACCGGCACCAGCAACAGCGAAATCATTGAGGCCGGCGCAAACTTGAGCTCATTCTCGAGCTGCTGCAAACGGCGCACCAATTGCTTGCGTTTGTGTTCAAGTTGTGCCGCACTTGTCGTTAATGTTGCTGCTGCCGAATCACGCTTACTTCTGCCCGCGTGCTGTCGATTGTCGTCAGTAGCGTCAGTTGCTTGCTCGGGTGTGGCTCTCACTGTGAACGCGCTCGATACGCGCAACAAATTGGCCACATCCAATGTTTCAGTGTGTGACTCGAAATTGTCGTCATTTGTTGTGCCAGCAGCAGCACGTTTTGAGCGTCTAACGTTGCCCTCATTATCGTGTGCATCGTTCGTCTCAGTGGGCAACAGTGACATCGACAATCGGCCTGCCGTTGACAACATTCGGCCGTCCGACGAGACGCGCTGCACCTGGCGCACGTTGACACTCAACTTGTGCCAGGTGTGCTCGTCTTGCCCGCTGCCCGTTCCACTAGGCGTGGACTGAGCGCTGGGCGTGACAGTCGATGACGGGGCCCACGGCGACGCAAACGAGGGCGGCGTATCGAGCGTCGGCTGAACGTGAATGTGCCGAATGACAGCGAGCGCGTGTTGCTCCCCCTCCTCCTCCTTGTTATCCTTGTGGCGCCATCTGTCGTCATCGGCTTTTGTGCGGCCCTGCTCGACAGTGTCAGACTGTGCCGGCTTGTTAGAGCCAGCGCCAGTGCCAGAGTCTACGGCGACGCTCGCGGCCGCGTCCAGACCGACCAGTGCGAGCACTTTGCGAAGACCCGAATCAGCTGTTTTTAGCGCGTAGGCTAACTGACGCTCGTTGTGTGGCTCCACGTAACTGTAGCGCGTCGAGTGTCGGCCCACAGGTGTCACCTCGCTCACTGTGTGCTCATTGACATTAGCATTAGCGCTCAGGCTCGACTTCTTATTGCTGCCGCTGCTACTACTATTGAAGTTCAGATTGGTCGCAAACAAATCCGTCAGGTGGCGCTTGAAATTTCGCACGTCCTCGTTAGTGTCACGTAACGCAAAACGAATCTCCACGATGCGCCCGTCGCGCGCTTGCACAAACTCAAACGGCAATCGCAATTGGGCGTCGTAGCTAATTTTATTCGCACCATTGACGCTCTCTTGCGAGTGGTTCGAACGAGTATCTCCACTTGAAGTGTCCCTTTGAAAAGTTTCGCCTGAACCGCGCACACCACTATCGGACACTGAGCGTCGTCTAGATGACTGGACGCCGCCGCCGCTGCTGGTCTCAGCTGACGACGAGCCCAACACGTGCGTCGCCACAGGTTGATCGTAAAAGAAACGGAGCGAGTTAAGCGAACGACGCGATCGCTTATTGTCTGGTAATGAGACTTTCTTGAAACTTTGCTCTTTATCAAACTTATTTCCATCGCCATAATCGTCGTCAAATATTCGATCATCGAACGGACCCAATTCGTTATCGTCAGCTGTGCTTACTTTAGGCCGCTGCTTGGCCTCATTCAAGCACTGGAATTCTTGCTGGAAACGTCGCGACTCCTTGCTGTCGTCGTCAGTGTTAGTCTTACCAGACGAATCGATCACGCTGGCTATTATGGAGCCACCCGGCGAGGAACCGAACAAGTTGACGAAAAAATCTCGCATCGAGCGCCACGTTGTGTCAAACCACGAGACCACGAGGCGACGCACTCGTTCCGTCAACTCTTCGTCCATCAACAGCAACGCTTCCACGTTGGGCGCCTCCGCTTTTCCTCCTCCTCCTCCTCTTCCTCCTCCACCATACGATCGTTGCTCATTTTCATGGTCAGCTCGTCGAACGCTGAGATTGTTGTCTTCATTTACATTTTGTAATTTGTTGTCGTAATTAGACGCCGCGAACAAGTAGGCGTCCACAATTGACTCGGATTCATGAGCCTTCGACTTATCTGTTGCTGTTGTTGTAGTCGCTGCCGGTGCTGATGTGCTGGGCCTCAAATCCAACACTTCAACCAGAAACTTGAGATCGTCTTGCTTGTTATTCACTTGATTTGTTGAAGTTTGATTTTCATCGGAATCGTTTACATTGCTTCTTGTTGTTAATTGGGCTCTTGTTGAGCCCAAACAATGCACACGAACATTGGCACTGATGTTGAACGTTTGGCTGTCAGTACCAAACACTTGTGTCGAGCTCTCGTATCGGAAATGTCTCGCTTCGCCCGGCTATTTAATTCATAAAATTATATTGTCGTCATTTTTTCATTAGAGAAAACAAAAAATATTAATAAAAATCAAATGTTAATCTTACTGAACATATTAATGTTTACAGCATTTGATAGAGCTTGAATTTACCTCACAATCGAGTTGCATAATTGTCTTATTGTTGTTGGTGTTGATGTTATTTTTCGGTTGTCGATTGAGTGATGTCGTCGATTGAATGGCGTCAATTTGATGAGACATTGTCACGAACCACAACAAACAAGCTAACCATAATTTACTGATTCTGTCATTAGTGTACATTTTCGTGATAATTTCAAGTGATCTGTCGATATCAACCATTGTGATCTTCTAATTCATATTCGAGATTTTTTTGTTACAATAGGGATGTTATAGACTCAATGCTGGGTGTTGAACGTGTATATGTGTGAGTGTTGGTTGACATGTAGAATGACAGTCAAGTTTGGCAATAATAATCAAGCGACTAGAGTGACAAACTGAGAAATGTCTTGTAGAGTTGCACATTTGCCGTGTTGCTCGCGTCTGGACGCAACTCTTTCGATCAGCTCATCTCACCTCAGAAAGAATGTTTCTCTTTCTGTGCGAAACACTTGAAAAAATTGCACATTTTCTCTGCAATCTTGCAATCCAAGATCTCACAATCTTCAGAAGCTTCTTTCTTGCATGAATCTCTTTATGTTCTGTCTTTCTTGTTATGACACGACTGTGGACGACTGTGTCGAGTTCAGTTTAGTGGAAAGTTCAATGTTGTCAGTCTCTGCCTTCAGGTGCTTTAATAATACCCCTGCTATAATAATACTTGGCAATAATGACACTAACTCTACAAGCATTAGTCTTTGGAAACTTTTATATTTTATCTAACTTTGCTTTGATTGAAAAAAAGAAAGATTGCTTCGTTCGCCCGCGATTGCACCTGCTGTTGGCTTATCGCTGCCAGTCGTATGTGTTTGTGTGTGCGTGAATGTGAATGTGAGTGTGAGTGTGTAGTCCGGAACAAACAGGCAACCGGTTGCCACCTGATTCGAAACCTATTTGGATCAAGGCTCTTCTCATTCTTTACTGTTTGGCGATACAAATTACAGAAGCCACTGGTAAGCAGACATCAAGCAGAAAGTCGATTGGGTTGGTGCTTAAGCCGAGCCCAGTCGAGCTAAGCGAACGAACGAGAGAAAGCTTTGTAAATGACGAAATCACGAACGAAAAGAAATGAAGGTGAATCAATCATGCAACGCATGGTTTGTCACAACAACAGTCTATCCTCTCGTTGATTGGTATGCGAAAAAAAAAAACAGTTTGATTGTTTGGATAGAAATCGAAATGAGAATAGAATCTCAATCTCGCCAATGGTAAATATGGTTAACAGTGAGCGTCAAAATTGTAGCTGTTATTTTGATAGATAATAACTTTCATTTAAATATTTTATTATCATTGAATAGTAATTGGCTGATGGCGTCAGAGATTTCCATTGCATCCCGTTCACGTCACCAATCAATGTATTAATGGCATCTATCCAGAGTAGTGGCACAAAATTGCGGTTATTACATTGTAAATCATCAAGCAAGAATCAATTATTGAGAATAAAGAGCTACGTAATACAGGGAGGAACAATGCACGTACAGGTGCTCAAGGCATGAAAAGCTAGGGGCGGGGGCGACCCACTAGAGCGTTCAATTATGGACTGAGAACTTTCTCCGCCTCAATATTGAGCTTGCGTCAGATAAGTTCAGTCAAGATCTTTGTAATTCGGACGCTTCATTGCGTTGCCACACTTCATATTTACGAAGCATAGTAGCAAGTAAACATGACACAAAGTGTGTTAATTAGATCATACTACTCGACAATGAACCTAGCAGTTGTTCACTATCATCTAATAGGTATCATAGATATCCATGAATTTGATATCGAGTAATTTCTATCATCACATCATCTCCATATGAGGTGCTGCGATATTGACCATTCACAAAACAAACACGTACACTGTCTTTGTACGGTGTATATCATTCTGTGTAATTCAATGCTCATCCCAGGACAATTAAAATTACAAGCCAAATGGTGAGACTTAGAGGATGGAATTATGAATAATATGTCATTTACGAACAATTCAAATAACCAGAGAAGCAAAACATACACGTTTTCCAATCAAATAGAGCTAAAAATAGGACAACTCAACGCAATATCTCAGAACGACGCGATATCAATTAGACTAGCCAACATAGTGGTCAAGTATCTACACGAGGACCCTATGAAGAAAAAGAAGAGTGAATGTAGCATTTTGATTGGCGCTGCAGACAGAATGTACGAGGAAAGCACACTCGAAGTTGATGTAACTGGTGAGTTTCATCGAAAATAAGTGCAGTCATATTATCGACAGCAATGAAGCCAGTAGATTGAAATGAAGTGGAATGAACTATGGATCGCAAGGCAGCCGCATTTGCTAAATTCGTTGGTAACAAGCGCCTCGTTCGTGGATACTGCTATCACCTTCAACACTACACTCTTTCACTAAAAGTTAACCTAGTCATAGCTCAAGACCGGGCGCTGCACTCGCACAGAGACAGTAGCATTCGAGGAAATACCAACTGTATACGTACAATTCTTTACTTGCTCGTGTCAGTGCACAATAAGCACTGCACTTACTGTTGGTAGCATAAAAAAGGAGTCACGGCTGCTTTTATGCTGCTCAAAGAATAAATGATTCGCTATGAGCGCCGCCTTGAGGTCGAATCGCCCAAGTTGTCGACAACAGATTTGACTCGACGAGTCATCGAGTTGTAAAGCGATTCGACCTCAAGGCGGCCCTCATAGCGACTCATTTATTCTTTGAGCAGCATAAAAACAGCTGTGACTCCTTTTTTATGCTACCAACAGTGATGTACGATTGTGCTCTACTCGATTGAGTTGCAATTGAGACAGTCTGTATCACAAATGTCGAGCTCACGATCGTTATTGTTATTGTCACTAATCAATTGACGGTCTTGTTAGGTCTGTAACGGTCTGTATATGATTGTCTTGTCGTTATTACAAGTTGTAACATAGCTGCCAGTTGGCCGCCGCTCCCAGGATTGTTAGTCACCGAAGAAGTTCTGAGGTTCGATATGTGTTCAATTTGATGATGAACAGAGCTGGCGCTTGCAACTTTGCAACTAAATAGCTAGTGGCCGCGAAATCTTTCGAGGTAAATCTATCTTGCACGCTGTTGTCATGTGCCATCTGGCTGTTGTTTGCTCACTCATTCACAAACATAACACTGCACCACCAGAAGACAACATCAACAACAAATGAGAGATGATAAAGAGATCGGCGCTCACCCATTCTAGCAGACAATTAACCAATGTGGATCATCGAGTATGAATCTAAACAGATTCACTCCTAAAAGAACTCGAACAATAAGAGCTGTCTCAATGGACCACTAGTTCATTGATTTTAATTGTTCTAAGAATAGAGCTCGAGTGAAGTCAATTGTAGAATGAGCATCATGGAGCAGGAGCAAGTGTCAAGAATAAGAAAGAGCAAGATGGACAAAGCAAACACAAAATAAGATATTCACGTCGTTAAATAACTGATACTGACGAGACGTGATTTCATAAGTCAATAGAAATGTGTCGGTAGAAGTATTGATCCGATTCTGAGGTCTCCGGAAATCAATAAACATTGCAATCGACAAAAGCAGACTGAAGTGCTGACTTGCTCGAGAGAGTGTGGCATTGCACAACCAAACGGAACAATAATCATGCCGTCTCGATCCATCTTTGTGTCGCGTGTCACACTTGTCTCATGTCTAGCGTCTCACGTCTAGCGTCTCACGTCTCTCGGCAAGTGGCGCTAGTCAGTCAGCCAATCAGCTAGCTAACACACATTGCGCAAGTCAACTGGCATAGATTGCAGAGTAGTCTACTTGTTAAACAACAACGACGGCTATTGTTGTTGCTGTTGTTGTCGTTGCCGTTGATCGATCGAAAACAGTACAAGAGCAAGAGCGTTAGTTTCTGTTATTGTTTTGTTCTGTTGTCCCTAAGCGACATGAGCATAGGACAGGAGAGAAAAACTAGAACTAGCGCTAACCGTAGAGCAAGTGATAGAAGTAGAATTAAAGTTTGTGTGTACGTGTTAAAGAGCAACAACTGGGTGAAGAGTATAGAGTTTGCTCCGCTTCATTTTGTTTTGTTATTTGCGCTGTTTGTTGTGTATCATATCAATGCCAATGCCAGCGCCTATCTCTCTCCCTCTCTCGCTAACTTAGTCTGTAGACAAAGCTATGCGTGTTTTTGCTGTTGTCAGATCTAAGAAATGAACCATCGGTCCATTGACAGTCACAACGACCACAACAACATTGACAACAATAGCAACCTCAAACAACAGAGTGAACTTATATTGACAACAACATTGTCATTCCTCCATGCTCTATAGTTCATTCTCTGCACTGAACTTGCTGTAATTTGCTCAAGTTGGCTCACGAGCTTCCAAACCAGCTAACAGCGATTGCCATTGCTATTCCTATTGCTGTCGTCGTCGATGTTGTTCTCATTTCGTGCATTGCCGTCGCACAGTTGCTGTCGCTCTCTTGCTGAACTCTCATTAGTCGCGCTGATTATTGAGGCGCCCCCCAATGCGCCGTGGAGGCTAAGAAGCTGTGCACTACACGGTGCCTTCAAGAGACTCGCGTACGTGTGCAATTCAACAACAACAATGACAGCTGCTGGCGGTTCGACGTGAACGTGGTGGGCGCGTGTCCACTCCAAATGAAGACGGAACTGAACGACACGTTGGACATTCGACGAGAACAGCTTGACAACATTGTTTACACAATGTGGCAACCAAGTATGCCATTGGACGCCTTGATCCTTACTTCGATCGCGATATTTCTTTAGACAACTCGGACGACTTTTTGATTCGCTCTCTTTGGTACGTACAGCATTGTGCATAGTTTTTATTATTCAATTTGCACTAGTTTTGTTGTATGTAGATTGAGTGTGAAGCAAACAATGGTTTATTCACATTATTCGAAGCTCAAGCTCAAGTTCAAGCTTGATCGTTCACATACAACTAACATTATCGAATCGAATCAAAAGTAATCAAACAGCCATTCATTGAACATCAATAGGTTTATTCTCGATCAGTTTTTTCTCTCATATCTTGTTCGATTCACATAAGTGTTAATCCAATACCTGTTTGTCTCATAACAGTCATTGAATGATAGATCCTAGGTGGTGCAATATTAATACACCGTAGTGAGCCTAATCGGCTGATTAGACTTATACTATATCTATTCATGGAGCTCATGCAAACTTTAACCTCTAAATGACAAAAATTACAGTAAGTGAATGGCCATGAGATGGCGCCACTGGCGCACTCAATCCCTATTGCCGCATCACTCACAGATCGTCATCACGTTACGATAACGTTTAGGTGTGAGAATAGTTATGTGTTTTCCATAGAGTTGGAGCCAGTGATCAAATTCGTTGCTGTTGCTATTGAATTAAGCGAGTATCATGTTGGAGGACTGTTAATTATCTCATTTAATTATTTTCCAGAGGCTTATAGATTTCATTAGGATCCAAATTATATTGAGTCGTGTACCAACTAGTGATATTGAACTTTCGTTCGAGTTTGAACCGAATTCGATGAAACCAACTATCAATGATCGTTCACCTCAAACACACGAATTGAGGTGAACAGAGCAAGAATGGCAATGGTTTCAAAAGTTTGCAATCACAATGTCGTTGTTCAACGAGTAAACATTTCAAAACAACAATGATAGTTGTTGTTGCTGCTGTTGTTGTCTAGCCGTTTCTTTGCTAGATTTGATTGTTCGAACGAACGAACAACAAAGAACAACCTCGTTTCTTTATGAAATACTTCCAAGCTAACGTTCTACATTGCAATAGCACATTGTAACAAATTGTTGGAGATTGAGCGAGAGCGAAAGAGAAAGATAGCTTGGAATTATAACAAATCACACCAACAACACTAACAATTCAATCCAATCCAATGCAATGCAATCTAATTCGAATAGAAAGCAGAGAACAATCAAAGCAGGCTAAAGTTGAAAAGTAAACTAAAGAAAAGTTGTAAGGATGCTGTTGCTGTTGTTGTTAGTATTCAGCGCAACAACAACAACAGCAACGGAAACGTTAATAGGTTTGCAAAAGAGTGACTCATAGGACGAGAGCAGTTCTCAACCTAGAGCAACGTAGAGCGGTCACACAAAACATGGCCTAACATAACAGAACTGAGAACATAGACAAAACAGATACAAACTGAACCGAACCGAACAGTTTGCGTAACTACAGACGTGAACTAAACTAAACTCGACTTCTTGTTGCTGCCAGTCACGAGCTGATGCCAACAACAACAACGATGACGACAGCAACAATAACAAAGCTCGTAGTCAGTTGTTGTCGCCGGACGCGCGTGTTTCGCGCTACAACTAGTGCTCGCCCGCCTAACTCGCTCATCGCACTGCAATGCACTAACTGACTGAGGCCTATTCAAGCTAGCTGTCTTACTTTTCTCGCTATAGCTATAGCTGTGGTTCTAGCTATGGTACTGAAGCTGGCAACAAAGAGAGCACTATTGCATGAGTTCGTTCTATACACACACACACACTCACACGCACACACACACTCACACGCACACGCACACTCACGCTCTCACGTCAGTGCATGTTTACAACAACAACATCAGACATGGCGTACAACAACAACACGCGCCAACAAAGCACAACATAGGCACAGGCACAACAACAACAGGCAAAGCGAATGCGAATGTGAAAGCAAAACAGAACGTAGCAGCTCAGAAGGACACAGACATAACATAGAAATGCGAACGAACGAACGAACGTAGAATCGAGCTGGACCTAGAGCCAAACTGAACATAGAACTTGCAATTGAACTCAACTGTAGCTCAACCGTACCAAGAGAATGAAATGTAATGAAACGGCGTCAGCCTGACAACGGCAACCAACAGCACCAGTGATAGCGATAGCAATAGCAATAGAATAAGCACCATCGTGGACGATTTGCTGGCTGGCTAGTCGTTGCAGTTGGAATTGCAGTTGCCGTTGTTGCTGCTCTCGCTTTATCTTTTGTCGCTGTTGTCGCTGTCAGCGTTGTCGCTCTTGTTGTTGGATTGTTGTAGCAACACAACAAGACAACGCAACACAAGCAAACTTTGGCACAACTTTACCATCAACAGACAGCAGCCAACAAATAGTGGCCTCAACTTTGGCGCTTGGAGCTCATTGTTGTTTGTTGTTGTTGTTGTTTGGTGCTCCGATGCTCGTCGTTGTTCGCTGCTCGTTGCTTGATGCAAGTAACCAGATGATTGCAATTTGCGCGGTGCGACGTGGCACGAAGCGAACTGTGTCGCTCTCTTTGTTCGGCTGTTGGTTCCAACAAATCAACGATCCAGCAACAACAACAACCACGGACTGCTGGCTCTTTGCATCGCGAGACAACAAGCTAGCTGTCTTGACAACAAACTCATTCGCTAGCTCTCGCTCACTCTCTAACTTTGATGGAGCTCACTTTGCTAGCAATGACGCCAGTCGTTGTTGTTATTGTCAGTCGGCCCACAAAGTCAGCTGCTACTTTCGTTGCTGTTGTTGTTTTGGTAACTTGCTGGCGTTG
Source organism: Fragariocoptes setiger (assembly GCA_019968535.1). Classification (NCBI taxonomy): domain Eukaryota; kingdom Metazoa; phylum Arthropoda; class Arachnida; order Trombidiformes; family Phytoptidae; genus Fragariocoptes; species Fragariocoptes setiger. Next base: position 46,279 of record JAIFTH010000100.1, on the reverse strand, counting down.
CGTAGTGTGTTGGAAATAAAGTCGGAGAGAAAAAAACAAAGTGAGTACGAGAGCGAGCGAGTGAGCTTTCAAGGGCCAACGTTGCTGCTGTCGCTAGTCGCTAGCCCTTGTACGCGCCAGCAGCATTCATAAGGCGTGTGCGTTGTGCTGTGTTTGTCGAATCATCGCGGAGCTCGATGTTGTTGCGCCAGCTACCGAGGCAACAAACGTACACACACACACAACGACAACATTGCTTAAGCGCGTAGCTCTGTGTCAAGTCGAGTCGACTGGTGTAGTATTGTCAGTGTATGTTTATGTTTGTGACCTGACTGACTGTATGGCAGACACACACACATGGAGTGGCACAACACAGCGTTGCATTGCGACAGCTAGCAATTGCACCAACAGCAATGACAGACAACACAAACGACAACAACAACAGCACTAACGACGACGACAACAACAACCATTGCCATTGCTAGGGCTATCGCCATTGCAATTGCAATCTGCAACACGAAAACACAAACGACAGACGAACAAATGAACGGAGCCGGGTAAAAGAGACACACGAACCAGCGCGGCAAACACAAACCTAAACGCTGTATAAGCGAGTGAGAAAAGATAGCAGAGTGAGAGCTAAAGCAAACTACAGAGAGAGAAAGAGAAAGAGAATAACCACAAACAAGCGCAAAATGAAGGCTAGCTCTAACAATAACAGCAACAACAGTGCCAAGCTTCACACTCGTGCTTGCTCGTCGGTTCTTTCATTCGTTCAATAGTTTGCTAGCTGTCTGACACTGCTAAGCTTTTAGTTGGCCAGCCAGCCGGCAGCGAGTTCGTTCGTTCTCTCGCTCGCTCATTCGTTGTTTTTGCAATTCAGTGCAAAAGTTTGCTGCCAGACGCGCGCGACGCCAACTACAATTGTTGTGTGTGCAAGCCAACCAGCTAGCCTGTCACAGTCAGTCAGTCAGCCAGCCAGCTAGCTAGCAGGCTCGAGCCATCGAGTCATACTGACAATGGCAACGCAACAACAACAGCGACAATCGCTCGTGTTGTTGTTGTTTCCGCGGCAGCAGCAGCAGCTACGACAGCAATAGCAACAACAAACAGCTATTGAACTGAACAACAACTGAAAGAGGCAGCAGCAGCTTCCATTATTGCCACACACTCTCGACTTTGCTCGCGTAGTCGAACGAAATCTTGTGACAGCAAACGAGCGACGAGCGAACTATGGAACCAGCGAACGAATGCGCGAACGAACAGTCAGTTAGCTCGCTTGCTTTCCTTCGGCGAACGAGCGGGCGAACATTCGATGTGTTGCCTAACGTTGAGTTGTGTTATACTGTGCTCACAAAGCACAGTGTTCGCCATTTGAGCCGAGTCTACTGACGAACTGCAACAGCGAACAGCCAGCTCGCTGTTGCAGTTCGTGTTGCACTCGTTCGCTCGCAATGAGTTGCTGCTGTCGCCTGCAAGTTCACCAAGTTTGCGCTCATTGCTTGCCTTTGCTTGTCATGAGCAGTTGTGCGAGCTACGAGCTGCGAGCAAACGATCAAGCTCGCTTTCGACGTGAGCGAACAAGCGAGCGAATGAGAGAGCCCATCGATTGGATCGGATCGAAACGCAGCAGTGTTGTTGTTGTTGTTGTTGCAAGCACGCAAACACGCTAGCCACCAATGGCAGCCAATACTAGTTGTTGTTGCTGCTGCTATAGTCAGCTTGTTTGCTGGCACACTCGTTCGTTCGCTTGCTTGCTCGCTCACTAACGCTAGCATTCTGTGGCGGCGTTCACTAGCGTACACGCACACACAGCCAGCAACAGCCTACAGCCAACATGAACAACTCTGACAAAGCTGGCAAAGTTTGTGAGTTTGAGCGAAACAGCGAGTGTGTGCGAGTGCGAGTGCGAGTGCGAGTGAGTGCGCGATAGAGAGAACAGAGAGCAAAGCAATAAGATAGCACACAGCACACTATATAGAATGGCAGACAACGAGCACACAAAACCTGAACCAACAACAGCAGTAGCAACAACAACAACACTAGCAGCCACAGCGACAGCCAGTCGAGCAGACATCACAACAACAACAGCAATAGCAGTGCCACAAAACAAAAACAACAACATTCACTATTACTTCTGTTAATACTGCTGCTACCACTACCACTACCACTACCACCACCACCACCACCACCACCACCACCACCACCACCACCACCACTGCCAAACAACAACAACAACAACAACAACAACAGCAACGACACAAGCATTAACAGCACCGGCTCGCAATAGCAATAGCTTTAGCTGCCGATGGCACAAGCAGCTACAAATAAAGCAGCGATAGCAAGAAAGCAAAGAGAGCGATAGAGCGACAGCGACTGCTGCCAGAATCGACAACAGTGGCAGCAGTCGAGTGACTCGAGCCAACCTGGCAGTCAGTCTGTGTGTCTGTTGCTGCTTGTGTACGTGTGTGTGTGTGTGTGTGTGTGTGTGTGTGTGTGTGTGTGTGTGTGTGTGTGCCTGACAAGCGTGCATGTTGTTGCAACAACGACAGCCGTGATATGAGTGTGTTGCAAGTTGTGTGTGCTGTGAGCACGAGTCGCGAGTGCGGCGGCCACTAACAACGCGCCAACTAACGAGCGAGCGAGTAGCAACCGACGCGGCCACAACACAACGCTATAACAACGACAGCAACGACGACGACGCTGACAACGACTACGCCATCAGCCAGCCAGCAGAGGCAGCATTAATAACGAGCAACCAACAACAGCGTTGGCATCGGATGAAGTCTCATCAGCGCACACAGCCGACAACAACACACACACGCAAACGCACACACAAATTTTACCAACAAAAACGACACATCGTGTGTGCTGTGTCGAGCAATGTGAGCATTGCAAGTTGCAAGTTGCAAGCCGCAAATGCTACAGCGACGACATACAGCAGCAACGCACGACTGGCCAATGCACAAAAAATACAGACAACAACAACAGCGTCAATGTGCGAATATCACAAGCAAGCAGGCGAGCAAGCTACGAGTGAGTGTTTGCCTTTGCGTCTGTTGTTGATGTCAGTGTCGTCGTCGTCGCTGTTGTTCGATTTGGCTCTGATTCTTGTCCCTCTTTCAATCCTCTTTTCCTTCTTTACTGCTACTACGTGGTCTGCCTATGACATGTTTGTTAGAGACTAATTCGAGGTCGGCAATTACAAAATTTTTTGAAAAAGCCTGACGGACGAGCTCTGCTCTTAGATTCAATTTTAAATGTAATATAGTTATAAAGAACCTTGTTGATATCGAACAATATCTTATAGATATCGGAAATATTCTTTCACCCGTGTTAATTACAACTAAAGAGAGAAATTTTGTTCGGTGAGACTTTACCAAACTTTAAAACTCAACTGTTGACGATTTGGCGCTCTCTTAACTTTTTGCCATCTGCGACGCAAACACAGTTGTACATTTGCTAGTGTGTATGTCTCTGTGCCAAATGTATAAATTGCACAATAATGCAATATTCAATCTTTCTCTGTCACCAGTTAGACTCATACAATGCTTGTACAAGCCGACTAGTTAGTAAGGGGATAACAGTTGGTTTGTAGTTTACACAAAAATGTAAGGATGGTGAATATATTTTGCTCACACTACGAAACTGGTTAAGTAGTTTTTGCTACACACAGCCAGTTTTCCGGCCACAGCATTCAATATCGAGCATTCGGTGTGTTGCAATCTCGATGTCGATGTGTAGTCGGAAAGAGAACCACTGCACTTTTGTATCTTCGAGTTGCATTGCAATGTGAATGACAAAAGCTGGATGTGTGTGCTTTCACGTCAGCCAACACTGCTATGCGTGCGTTTCAACACACACACAGTAAGTTTGTGTGTGTTGCATTCCCCACGTATCGTTGCTTTCCCCTTGTTGTCGTCAGCACAGACAACATAGTGTGTTCGTGTGTGTTGAACACAGTGTTTTAGCTGGCAGGCAGACAGGCAGACAGGCAGGCAACAGTGCGCGAGTGAGCAAGCGCACACACACACGCAGACACACGGCAAACGAACGAATGCGCGAGTTGGCTAGCGAACGAACGAACGAATGCACAACGCGGCAACACTCACGAAACACACTTTGTCAGACGAACAACGACAGCGAACTTGTTAGATCGTCGTTTGTTGGGTGGCGCCGTCACATCAACAGCACACTCACACAACTACTATTGATTGTGTTTTTTTCTCATCACAATACAGAACAATACATTGATGTGTACACTCAAGTGACACAATACCATCAGCGACAACGACAGAAGAAGTCCAAAACATTTAAGGGCAGTCAACTTATTGAGATTGACACTCGTATCGAAAGTTGAACAACAACGACTGGAGATTTGCATACACGTGCAAACTGACCCACACGCACACAATTCATACACACTTACACACTATAGATAATACACAAATATATTCATACACGAGTGAATAAAGGCGCGCAAACAACTATTAGCAAACTTATCAATATCAAGATATAATCATTATCAACTTGAATTTTTCAGATTTTGGTGCTGCACTGCATTGTGTGCTAGTGAGGCCGCCCATGCTTGCCATGCAGCACCACGTGGGACCAGCCGGCGAGTTGGCGTCCTTCATATCAACAATGATGAGTTTAACACCCAATGAGCTCACGTGTCTAGTCAACGATCAGCACTTTGTTCAGCTCATACGCGACACCAGCGACCGTGTGTCCAAATTTCGTCAACAACAATCTGACCACCAACATCATCAACAACAACAACAGCAACAACAGCACGAGCAAGAACAACAGTATCGGCAACAACAACAATTGTTATTACAGATGCAATTGAATGCGGCCATGGCCAGTGGCCAATTTTCTACCTCGTTCGCGGCCACATCGCCCGGTAATAATAACCAGACCTCTGATGGTACCTCCTCTTTGCCAATGGCATTAGACTTGCGCAATATCAACACGGACACCTTATACAATAATAACGCCACCCTGTTCTGGCCAGCGGCAGCTTTTAGCAATTCCGATATTCAATTAGCGGCCGCCGCTGCCGCCGTGTCGGGCCAATATGGATTAATCAATACCAACCCTAATGGGGCCAACAATGGCAACAATCACAATAGCCCGTCGCAAAATGATCTAGCTACAATGCTAGCCGTTCATGCTGTCAATGCAGCGGCTGTAGCATCATCTCAACAGCAACAACAAAACAATCATCATCAACATCACAATGGTGTTAATCAAATTCAAGCTCACAACAACAATCACAATCTCTATCATCAACACAACAGCAACAACCATGTGGGATCCGATAATGTTAGTCACACTACAAAAAACAATTCGTCAAAACAATCACAAGCAACTGTTCGTGCCAACGATTGCAACGGACAGCAACAACAACACAGAGATCATTCAACAAAGGTAAATAATAATAAACGACGTTTGAGCATCAACGATAATGCCACCAACAATTATGAGGCACATCAGCAGAAAATTTCTATAGCTACAACTACCACTCGTTTCAACAAGCGCCTCAAACAGACACTCCCACCGGCGAACACAACAACCACTACGACAACAACTTCTACCACATATTCATCAGGCAACAATAAAAATTCCCCATTAACTTTGCCTGCTGGCATATTGCTCACCACCAAAACTGAATCGGGCCACCATCTATCGGGCAACGATGCAACTATTGGAGCAACAGTCAAAAAGCACAAAGGAGAATTCGATGAGCCCACTTATGCTGAAGTGGATAGACGTCGTTATGAATTGGAAACTCGTGGCAATTATCACTCATTAAGCGAACAAAGTGGCAATTGTGCCTGCATATTGGGGTCCAAATTTGAGACTCGCTCACCACAGGCCGTACTCAAAATGGTGCAAGATTGGAAGAACATGAGCGCCGAACAGCGGCTCAACCACAAATGGGATGCTGCAGATTTGCCGCGAGACATACCTCTCGCTGAGATATCCAAATATGAGCTGTTGCGCAAAGAGGCCTCCGGTGGAATGGCCAACTTTGGAGGTACCAGCAAACGAAAGCCTCTCGGTATCCGTGGCACGCGTCAATTCTTATTGATACTGTATTGTTTGTGGGGCCATCCTGGAAGCCAGGACAAGATGCAACGCGAAGGCTACTGTCCGCATTGTTTTGCTAAAATCAAGAAACCCAACGACCAATCGACCCTAGTGCGTGTTGTTAATCATTTCAATATGAAACATCGTCAGGGCCATAATCCGCGCTTATCGCCTGTTCAGGCATGCTTGTTGGGGGAAAACAACAGCGGCAGCGGGGAGCGCCACTCAGATTCCACCGCACCATCAACGCCGACACCACCAACAACAACAACAATAGCATCAACGGACGCAGGAACAGCAACGCCACCAGTGGTGGATGATGATAAAGTCGAAACAACAGAAACAACTGCAACATTGACGGCTGCGGCGTTCGCTGATGCTGCTGCTGATGCCGCTTGTCAGGATCGAAATCAAAATCACCAGCAACAATCACAGTCGCTGAAGCTGACAGGGCAGCAGCAACAACAAGCAGAGCAGCAAAGCGATACCGAAGAGAGCGCTCCGTCCGGAGAAGATGGTCGAAAGGAAATACTACTACAAGATCCGAAGCAAGAGCCCGAAAACAAGCCTACAGCAACAGTGTGACACACACACTCGCATTGGCAGGCGCATTCATACACACACACGCATACAAAGCAATGCATGATTGCTGGCACACACACAGACGCACGCGCTCACGCACACACCAACATCAAAAGAGCCGCTCCTTTTGTGAAGTCCGCCGTGGTCTTCGGTTTTAGTTCGGTGTGCTTTCTCTCTGGTTTCGGCTTGGCTCAACTAGACAGTAGGTTCGGTCGACGATTCGGCTTGAATTCTGGTCTGTCCTGTTTTAGGACGGTTTGCGCGATGATTGGCTTTATCATCATCATGTTTGTATCCCCACACAATGTACATTTACTTTGATTTTCATATAAAATATGGAATTTCAGCATTTGTTGTTAGTTCCCCATACTAAGTGATTGTGTATTAGTTAATATATTGTGTATGAATATATTCAACTTTAGAACAATAGCAAATGGAAAAAAATCAGTATCAGTTTGTGGATATAGCAGATTTCAAATCATCACAGCCGTCGTACAATATCATTGTCATCGGAATTATTATTACGAATTAGTATTACGTTATTTCACTATTTAATATTTCAACGTTTGAATGTGACAAACAAGTTTCTATCCCCACATTCACACTCCACATCAACAAGATAAAATTGTTTCAAATTATTTTACACAAATCACATCACGATGATACCTGCAAGATTTGCTAACACTAGCGACTATGGAAGTGACAATGGATCCGAACCAAGAGATTTCAGTCTGATTGATTCAGCCTCTGACAGTTTATCATCCGCCTCAGCAACACTGCCACATATACCATTACCCACACCCAGATCTAACAAACTATCTCTGCCCACCTGCACGATAGCGGCACCGAAAGGATTTTGTCAGGAAGCCGATGGCCAAAGTCGTGGATTTCGAGAATCTTTCTACAACCGAAATAGAACGCCCAATGACGATCAACAATTTTGTCAACTCGTAGTCGAAAGACTCAGACGATGCATGGTGACGGAGAAACAGAAAACCTACTCAACATCGAATGGATTAAATCAACGAACGGGTGACAAATTATCATCAGGACGTCGGAGGCGCATCAATCCTGACACAGCCACATTGAGCCTGGGAGTTCAAGAGGCTCTCGATTCTCATTATGAGAAATGGACCTCCACAGAAGCACATTCACGAACATTGCCACCAACTGTTGCTTGTAGCACTCAAGCAACTGCTAAACCGACTGCAAAATGTCGCGTTATTTGCACTTACATCGATTATGATACCAACGGCAATCGTAGTAAATCCCTTTACAGTATGAAAATGATGGACCACAACGTAACATTGCTCCGATTTAAGAAGATTATGCCTCACCCGGTGAAGCAACCACGCTTCTTTTTCAGAAATGTCGATAACGAATCCAACATTGAAATAGACGAAGATGATGCCCAATTGCCCGTGAGTCGTGGTCAACACGGCGAACCGCTCATAGTGGCCGAAATCATATCAAGGCTCAACTAAAAAGACCAAGGGAAAAGACTACATCAGAAACTTATTTTTAGAATCATCGGACATTACTCATCGTGGTGACGATGTCTTCACAAACTCGAACGCAAACACTCGTTCCGAGCCATGTCTTAAGAGTGTTGCAGGTCAAAGAATGATGGAATCATCTATCATCGAATGAAGTAAAATAAATTGTCAATCATTATTTGACGAAAGACACTTCTATTACGTGCTAATGTTCAAAAAATTAGTTGAAGAGCGAGCGAGCGAACGATTCACAGAATTACATCGCCCTGAATCTCGTTCAATTCAATTTTGTGTAGCGATAAGTTTGTGGCGTTTAGACTTTGCTCATTTCGGCGAGCTCAGATAGACTAGGTGCGCTTGGTGGCTGTATGGCTAGTGTGCGATTCGGTTGCGGTGGGCCGTTTGAGGTTGAGCGTAGATTTGGATTCCGCTTTAGGATGCGCCTCAGACCTTTGCTCATGTAGTAAGGGCGTTCATGTGAGCCGTTATTGTGCTCACAATCGATCAAGAAACACATGAACAAAGTATCCACGGCCATACCATAAACACTGAAGAATCCTTTGGCAATGAAGTATGTGCCTAAAATGACAAGCACTATTGGTAACCACCTGTGACCAATAGAGGGAACCTGTGAAGACATCTCGGGTGGCAACTCAAGCATTTTATCACTGAATACGAACGCTATGATGGACCCTGCAGTTGCTGTAACCAACAGTCGGCTGATGAGCAAAACAAAGTCGGTAATGTAATCTAGCACTACGGCGCGTGTCGAGTTTCGCATCAATAAACCGAGCGCTTTCTTGGCAGACGTAAAGAATCCATCGCCATACATTGACATCATTATGTATGCGTTGCGATCAACGTATTTTAGGAACCGATCAAGTAACCAAAACAATCCACGGAAGCAACAGGCGAGACTTGTGGTGAAGCTCCGCTCGCTGAGGCTCCGCTCTTGTCGGCCTCTCCATTTCTGACTCACGTACTCGATCACGATGCGAATGAATCGTACGGTAGCTAGCAAGAACGAGCCGAACGCGATGGAACCTAAGTGATAACGAATGGTACGCCAAAAGCTGGCTGTGACAGCAAAGAATGGCACATCACATGGTTTCCTGTACGCCCAATAATACGATGCGAACGCTCCTGCCAATGTTGTCTGTGTAATTCCCGACAAGAAATTCATCAACCATAATGTGGCCAAGAGATTGTACGAATGTAATTTCCACAAATGTTCTTTCGGAATGAGAGGTGGATGCTTGGAGCAGGCCGAAACCCTTGTCATGAATCGGTTTGTGTTTAATCGAGGCTCCATGGGTCCTGTGAATGTAGCATTTGGATTGCACAATTTGCCGTCGGGGGTTCGATAGGCTGGATGTCCCGCAGCTATTATCAACATCGCTATAAATAGTCCGAATAGACCAACTGCCAATGATAATATCCTTGGTGCGAATGGAAATATAAGCGTAGATTTGACATCACTGATTGCCTTAGATGCTTCACGAATGAGGGCCACTGACAGATGTATACGTTTTTTGAGACCATGCAGTAGCATCGTGAGTATTATCAATGTGGTGATGAGAACAAGTGAAACTACGAACCAGAATGTTTCATTCTGTGTATATGACAATATCTCAATCTTTAGGATGGTTTGCAAAGCTTGATCGAACGCCAGCATTTGATCGTCAATGATGGGACCCGAATCTGTAGGACGTCTTTGAACGAAGTAAACAAACGAATTGACTGAGTAATATAGCGCACCGGCGATCAATATTGGCAACGAAAATATTGATGACCATACGACTAGGGGTGCATTGAATCGTAGTGCAAGTATCCAAACGAATGTTATGAAAGCACCGAATGACAGTCCGGCCAATATGAAGCGCCAACATTGTATGAAATCGTGATACAATTCTTCGGCAAGTACGCGTGCATTTGCAAAATCTTTGATCGCTTTGGAGGCAGTATCGTTAAATATGATGTCGGGTTGGCTGAGATTTAAGATCTCGGTTGACAAGTACGCATATCCAGCGAAGAATATAAGGAATACTAGAAAAAATATGATATCTGTACAACTTCGTGCCATTGTAAATAGTGACACCAAACGATTCTAATACGGATGCCTAACTTATACTGCCTAATGGTGATGATAATATTAAATATTATTAATAATAATGATAATCATAAGTGTTGGCTGAGTGGTGTTGTCATTCGTTAATAAGTGTATATCTAATGTTAATAATAATAGTAACAATGATCAATAAATAATTTATACATGCACCACTGGTTGTTGGTTGCATTTGTAATGAAGTAGGCAACCAATAGCGTAGATTCGACCGATAGGTCTTTCTTTTGTTCTTTTGTTGTGTCTGTTATCGCATGTGTGATTGTTGTCTTTGGCTAGGAGGTGTTGCTGTTCAGCGTTGGCGACGCTCGATCACACAAAACACCCGCAAACGGAGACTGGCAGGACAACTTGAGCCAAACAACTCAAATGCAAACAATTGCGGTCACATGGCTTAAGGCTTGAAGTCTCTGTCAAGCTCACAGCGGACCTAATACCGAGAGTCTCGCAGGCAAACAAACGGGGCTTTTTGGTTGCCAACCCAAGATCAACTCTTGAGTCGTGGCCAGTTCAAAGTCAAGCGAGACAAGCAGGCGAGAGGGAATGCGCAACAGGTTTGCCAACAGTCAATACAGTACAAGCGCCTGCACAACGGCGACACGAATAACAACACAGCTGACATGGAACACACAGAATAATTCGCAACAAAACCGTGCGACATGGTTGAGTCACTTGTTCAATCATTCATCCAGTTTGCATCAGCAGCCATGTTCAGTTACTCAGTTAGTTATTATTAATAATAATGATTATTAGACGACGCAATCGGCGTCGTATCGATCACGGTTTTTGTTATATGATAGATAGTCGGATTTCGCAAACAATTTTTGTTATTCGTTGTTCCCGATATGTGTGCAATCTATGTGTATACGTTCCGTAATACGAGCTTGTAATATTTTGTGGGTTGTTATAGTGGTATAGTGCAAAAAACATTACACCATCTAATTGGGTGGAAACTTTTTCACCACCCGAATTGAACAATTGGTTGCGCAGCTTCACTTGCTGAATTCGATATTTGCTTATACGTCAATCACGTATAATTGTCTTCTATTTGTCATATAGAGTTTGTCACTGTTGCCGTTATCGTTGGCGGCGATCGTAACAGAATCAATAATAGTGGAGTTTATGTTGGTTTTTGTATTTACATTATCATCGGAAAATAAACATTCTTCATCACAACCAGCATCATGGCATTGGATCGCGGATTCGGCGGTATAATATGATCGACCCGACCATTTAAGGCAACAAAATATCATACTCGAGATGTATATAACAATAGAAACAATCATAACGTATATCATGATTTGATAGAGAGAATTATCAACAGGTTCAGTGGAAGCTTGTAGAATGTTGCTCCTAACATATATCGTTCGTCTTTGATCTGGCTCTGATTCGCCAGTATCACCATGGTTAACTTCTGTATGCTCGGTGTCTCTTATGGTTGAACGATGGCTCTCGTATTCAGTGAGTATCGGTTTAGTGAACGTAATATGGGCATGATAAACAGCGGATGATAGTATCGTTAGGGGACTTACGGTATGAAAAACAGGACCACTTCGAACGTGTGTCATATCATGGTAGAACATGTGAAGATGGGTTTAGATTATGTGAATATACTAATATGAGTGAGGTTCCTTTGAGACTGGTGGGCGAATTTCCATTAGAACCATCATATAGAGCTTGCAAAAGTTATAATAGCAGAGCCCGTAAGAGTTCTTTATTTGTTTTGTTTGATACGTGTACTGTAATAATGATGTCTACGAAATCTATCTAACATCTAAATCTGTCTAATCTTTGAACTTGAATGGGGGTGTCCGCGTATTAAACGCGGTAATATTTAGTTGCTTAGAGCGTCAGCTGGCACAAGCTTTAGCTGTGCAATTTTGGGACGCGTGTGTGTGTGTATTTTATCGAACTATGTGTGTTCAAGCACACAAACACGCGCTGTATTGGCAAGTTGCATGCTGTGTTCGAAAACGTGGTTAGCCGAGCACAAATATGATGCATATCCACCAGAACAAGAGAAATTGTATCTGGCACAAGCAATCAATCTTAGTGTATTTCAAGTGTGCAACTGGGTTATCAATGCACGTCGCCGCATTCTACCCGAAATAATACATAGAGATGACAATGATCCCAACATGTGCACTATTACGCGCCAGAGTTTACATTCAAGGCGCGCTTGCTCGTCGCCATCCTCATTAGCCTTATCATTGCGTCCCTCAACAATAACTGCCGAATCGGAAGAAAACTATGACGATTTGTATTACGACTGTGACAAACCACTTAAGCTCACTGAACGATGTCAACGAATGCATGAAATAGACAAACATAGCAATCATACATACACATCACATACAACACCCCATAATTTACACACTAAGGCCGACTTTGGTCTTTATTTGTTGGCTACTGCGGCCGTTGAGATTGAAAGAAACATTCATGGTACGCTCAATTTATACGGCATGACCTAAGTGTTACCCAATTCTGTTGGCATAATGGGCACCGATTGTTTTGCTGAATCCACGATGACATACAACAATTGTGAAATGAGTGATTACATTCACCCCAGACAATGACGCAATCATCTTGCTTGTTCTCCGACTGACACCTAAGGCAGGCGTCCATCACGTGCACTCGGCAAATGGCACATGTATCACAATCGACATCCCATCTCCACATGGCGACCAGATTCCATTTTTTCAATTGAAACATTTTGTTCTTATTAAATCTTCTGGTTGTTGTTGTTCACAGCACAATATGTAACGATTGTAATGTTATTCGAAATATTTACCATTCACAGCGCTCTGTTTACTCAAGCTTACTAGGAATTGACGGAGAAATTGACTTATAAATTCTAAAACACCAATCAATGAGGTGGCAGCGGCGCTGAATATTGTGTTCAAGATTGTATCGATGTCACAACAATGAGTTCAAAATCCAACTCGCACAGGAATGCGCTTCAATCAGAGCGAGGGTTTCTCAAGAGGCAGAGTAGTGTCGATCTCGCTGTCATTATTATCATCATTATTGGTTTTGCGCTGCTATCGTAGGCTCGAGTTGACGAATGAGCCGATTATTTGATAGGGGTCTTGATAAATATAAATATCTCATATGGTTATGTTGTAGTTGTTATATATATATACACGGTTTCGAATAATGTGTATGTCTGTGAAGATTGAGAAGTAAAGGGTATTGTTGATGTTGACGTTGGTTTCAACGGCAACGGTTTAACGGCATTATGCCATTTTCATATTACGTCAATTAAACCTATCAAGAACAATTTAGACTATTTGTATAATCTAAGAGGATTTCCTCTAATGATATTTCACTTTAAATTTCAATCAATGACCGATGGCTCTCAATCATCGAACGAAACGACGATTCAAGTCTTCGCAAGATTTGAGCAGCATATAGACAGTTGCTCAAGAAGCGCCCTCTGGTTTCTTCCAGACGAAACTGTATTCCACAGCTGGTCGACAAATATGTGGATCAGATCCACTCGGTTTCCACGTCAAATTCACTTTTCAACCCCCACAAGGCATATATATAATCTGATAATAATAAATAGAAACATGTTATTCCGGATCTTTCTATTTTAACTGAATACACATAGTAATCCCATAATTTGTTGATGACGAATTTCTAGCGGTTCAATTATTATTAGATTTTCGCCTTGCAATCTTTGATTTCAGTTCTCGAATTTGATCGTGTCTTAAAAACTGAAGATTTCATTGCGTGCTTCGATTTTGATTTTTGGCCGAATCAGCCACGATGAAGGATCTTAAGTTTGCGGTCATCTGTTCGAGCAACCAAAACAGATCCATGGAAGCTCACCATATACTCAGTAAAAAAGGCTTCAACGTGCGAAGTTTCGGTAGCGGCAATCAAGTCAAATTGCCAGGTTCTGCGCTGGACAAACCGAACGTTTATGATTTTGGTACCAGCTATGATGATATGTATAAAGATCTATTATCTAAAGATAAGAATTTATACACACAGAACGGAATCTTGCACATGCTTGATCGTAATAGACGGCTCAAAACGTGCCCTGAACGATTCCAAGGTTGTCGTGATAAATTTGATATCATATTCACGTGCGAAGAGCGTGTGTACGATCAAGTCGTCGAGGAATGTGCCAATAGAGTGCCAATAGATAATCAAACAGCCCACATAATTAATCTGGACATACAGGATAACCATGAAGAGGCTACCATTGGAGCATTTCTGTTATGCGACTTAGCACAGAAATTGTCGGAATGCGACGATCTAGACAATGAGATCGATGAGCTCCTGCAAGACTTTGAAAGTGAATCTAACAGACCATTATTACACACTGTATGCTTCCAATGAGCTTTAATTCTGCACTCAAGCATACGACTGAGCATAATAACTTCGCCTACCCAAGCAACCCGCATTCAATGATTTTCGGTATTCATTTTATTCGAACCTAAATAAATTCAAACCTATTCATCCAAATGTCTAAAAACACGTCTTAGTTTCTCTTTCTTTTTGTGTTTCTTTTCTCGCTTTTCCTTTTTCATTTCGGCCATTGTTCCAACAGGCAAAGTCATGTTACCTATGTTCGGCAAACTTTTGATATGTACTTCGGGATGCAATGAGCGAACATATGCTGCATCAAAGTCGCGACTGTTATGGAAGTTACCGGTAGCCTGTGACATCAGCCTCTTCTGTCGCTCAGTAATTCGAAGAGCACTCAAGTTTTGTGCAGTTACGGTGTTATGATTGTTGAATTTAGTATTCGCTTGAACATCGTTATCATCCATATCGCAGCAAAATGAGTGATATTCTTCTTGTTTCATTCCAGGAGGGGCATGACAATATAACAATTTTCCATTAATATAATCCTTCAAAATCTTCCTTGCAGCCCTCGAGACATCCGGTAGGCCTCGAGCTGTCATGTAACCACGCATGAAACCATAAGAGTTAAGGAGATCATCAGCGTCAATATATCTTCCTTCGTCTTCGTAATGATTGAAGGCAAGGCCATAAATGTCCTCGAAGACGCGGCCAGGTATTCTTGAAGTAACCAATCTCACTGGCGTTATAGGGTCTTTAATCTGATCAATTGGCAGTACTCCATTGATCACCATATCGGCTTTGTTCCCAACAATGTTTGGGAACACAAGACCGGGACAATCACACAACATCATGCCTCTATCGATGATGAATGTTTGGAAATGCTTTGTTTTTCCAGGTGTGGCTGAAACTGCTACACGCTTGGCCGACAGTAATGCATTGATGGTGGAAGATTTTCCCACATTCGGATAACCAACTAAACCGACAGTCAGATCAATGGAACGTCCATTTAGGGAACCTGCATAACTTTGAGCACTGGTGAGTTCTATCTCAGATTTAGTATCACTACGACTGGATATCAATTCTTGGCCCATTTGTTTCCATAAATCGAGCAGCTCAAACTTGTTGTAAACTTTTGTGGACCAGGAGACGTCTTGATCATTGTTGATACTCAGCTTAGTCTTGAGGTCATCGGACACATCGGCTTCAACGGGATGAGAGTTCTCATCTGATCGCGGGGGCCACTCTTTTTTGAACTGTTCAACGGTGGCTTTAGCCTCTTGTAATGCGGAGAAGAATATTGCACGTATGTTTTGCTTCTTAAAATAATTAGACCATATTTCACGCTGAGCTGTGGTCAGAAAGTCAGCCTTGTTGAGAAGGACTGCGTTTTGTTTCTTCCCACCGAAACCTCCGTCTACATACTTGACAAGATCTTCGCACAGATATAACAATGGATTTCTGCAATCTAATATTTGAACTACGATGTCACTACGTTCAACCACACGCCATAGCTGGCGCCAGAGTTCGAGATTCTTCTCAAACGGTGTGATAAGCACGTTGCCAAACTCTTGAAGTCGGGCAAGATTTCGACGCCACTCCAAAAAAGATGTCTTCTCCATTTCATCAAGTTGCTCAGGTGTAGTGGTGGAGTCCCATTTAGGTCTTCGCGGTACGCATAAGGCTGTCTTCAAAAGGTTTGCTTTTTGATCTTCATCTTTTGCTAATTCTTGCTTAGATATTCCAATCGTTTCAATGATATTTGTGCCATGCTTGGTTAAATTTACATCTTGCTTCTCCGCCACAAATTGTGTGCCGGCCAACTCCGCAGTTTCTAGGAAATCATCTAAAGTGGATTGAGCAGTGACACTGCGTAGATTCAATCGGGCCCAATCTTGATTGTCTTTAGCATCTGTTGTAGTGTGACGATCACTGTCAGGTTTTTCTCGGTGATTTTTAGCTCGAGTTTTGGCTTTGGCCAGGACCTTGCCCAGACCGGCACGCTTAGCACGATTGACCATGGTGAGGTGATTGCAAAAATTGTAATGATCCGCAGTATTAAAAATATTCTAGCATAATTTCATTGGTTTCTTCAGGTGCGTAAACACGTTGATGGACACGCTCATCGTGAAGAGTTTGATTGAATCGGTGAACGGCGTGTGCGATTCGAGCGGGTACTTTAAATGCACGCTTGCGCTCACATGATTGAGCACGAGAGGCATAGAGCGATACGAAGTAAATTATACTTTGAATTTAAGTTCAATACACAGAGAATCGGGCAGCGTTCATAATAGAATGAGTGTAGTTCTCATATGATATTTGTAGTATTATAGTGCTACACCAGATGTCGTTTTTCAGAAAAATGATCCACGCGTGCCGGTTATTTCGCCGGCACACATGAAGCAATTCGACAGTATTTTGTCAAATCAATCTTTGCCTCAGACCTCTTTTATCTGGAAATTATTTAATTTAATATCCAGAGAGACTTATTATTCATTGAAGGCAATTATTACAGTTGCATAGAATCAAATAAGATATGAGTCTTCCAGGCTGATACCTAATTTACAGCAAATGCATTCGATGTTGGTTGAACACAATAACATAACAGATATTGGGACCGCTTTTAAATCCATCCTATTATTGCATTGATTTAGCAGCAACATGAGTACCGTAGAGAAAATTGCGGCCATCGAGGCTGAGGTAAGTATCCTATCCAATTTGTTCGAAATTCACCAATTAACTTTGCTCGACAAAATCATGATTGAACAATGCCTAATTCTAATTCCAACATCTTTTATTCGTTAATAACGACAGATGGCACGAACCCAACGAAACAAAGCCACCATGGGCCACTTGGGTTTACTTAAGGCCCGCCTAGCAAAGCTACGACGTGAATTAATCACTCCGAAAGGTGGCGGTGGCGGTCCCGGCGAAGGGTTCGACGTTGCCAAAACCGGCGACGCTCGTATCGGTTTCGTCGGTTTTCCATCAGTAGGTAAATCAACATTGATCAGCAACCTAGCTGGTGTATATTCTGAAGTGGCTGCATATGAATTCACAACTCTAACTACAGTGCCTGGCGTCATCAGATACAAGGGTGCCAAAATACAAATGCTCGATTTGCCTGGAATTATCGAGGGTGCTAAAGACGGCAAAGGTCGCGGTCGTCAAGTGATTGCTGTAGCGCGTACCTGTAGTTTAATTTACATTGTTCTAGATGTTCTCAAGCCACTTCAGCACAAAAGATTGATCGAAAAGGAGCTTGAAGGTTTCGGCCTGAGGCTCAACAAGCAACCGCCAGCAATAACGTTGCGCAAAAAAGAAAAGGGCGGTATTGCGATGCAACAAATGGTGCCACAAAGTGAGCTTGATCTTGATACAATCAAAACTATATTGAGTGAATACAAGATCAACAACGCCGATGTCGTGTTGAAATGTGACGCCACTACCGATGATCTGATCGATGTGATCGAGGGCAACCGTATCTATGTTCCCTGTATTTATGTCATGAACAAAATTGACCAGATTAGTGTTCAAGAATTGGACATCATCTACAAAGTGCCGCATTGTGTCCCAATATCGGCGCACCATAAGTGGAACTATGACGACTTGTTGGACTTGACTTGGCGCTACCTTGATTTGGTGAGAATTTACACCAAACCCAAAGGGCAATTGCCGGATTATGAGGCACCTGTAATATTGCGACGCGATAAGAAGACTGTCGAGGATTTTTGTTGTAAAGTGCACAGAACAATTATAAAAGAGTTCAAGTATGCGCTAGTGTGGGGATCTTCAGTGAAGCATTTCCCACAGAAAGTTGGCAAAGATCACGAACTCAATGACGAAGATGTTGTTCAAATTGTCAAGAAAGTATGATAATAACTAGAAAGAAATTGCCGTGTATCTTGTTTCCCGCTGACGGTGGATGCCGAATCGTAATTGTGTTACGTTTGATTAGGTGTACCGTATGTATGTGTGTTTGTTTTGACGTGTTGCCTAAAACAAACATGAGACATTCACAACAACAATATTCTTTGCCATTATGTGTCAAGCATTCTGTACCTGTCCCTGTCTCTTCAACAATCACCACTCACTGAACCAGCTTATCAATGTTATTGTTATCGCCATTATTAGTATGTGTGTTTGACAACTAGATATTTAGACTGAAGCTATTCCAATTCGTCATTCATTTCGAGTTTGATTTCGATTGCCCACGAGCAAAAGTTGTGTGTCTCGAAACTTGTGGTCGTCAAGCGAGCCAGACACTGTTGTTGTATCTTTGTAGCCCCCATTTTATGTGTTAAATGTTTGGGTAAGTGTGTGAGCGGTCTATTGTTTTAGGTGTCCCTAAATAAGCTAATCAACGTAAGTTTTATATAAATAAAGCTTTTCTCAATACTTCAACTAACTTAAAGGCTAGCTAACTACCAATGTTCAAAAGACCAAGTCGATTATAATGGAAACGGAGCTGACGGCAACAAGTTTCCACTAGTAATTTAGGCACACGCGCTCTCGTGTGCGTGCTATGGATACCTCATGTTGGCTTGTCTTGCCATGCACTTGTTCAATATTGTCAGCAGCTTTGTTGGACGATCGGCCAATTCGTGTTGTCTGTTCGCATTCATTGTAGCAGCAACGGCAGCAAATCCTTGGATTTCGATGCGACCAACTATAACACTAACTATAAGTTAGCTTGGTGTCAGTGATACGATCAGTAAACTGGTCTACAGAATTATCGGCATCTGAACATCTCGACAGTGTGTCTTGTCTCCAAAGACAAGACAGAAATCAGCCAGAAAGAGTTTGCTCACAAATTCATCAAATAGAGTAAATTATTGTCGATGCCAGCCACAATTATTAGTCTTTGTTAGAGAGCTAGCTAATTGGTAGAGGCAAGAAAGGCCATAGTAGCGCCATGAACATTTGCACTCATGTTTTTATTGCCAATTGTCAATCAACACAAGCCGCAACCGCAACAAGTGAGTAAGAATTTATGTACCATGCAGTATTGGTTGTAGTGGAAAGCTAGATTATCAGAGCTGCCAATCATGGCGCCTATGATATAAGAGATCTCTTCACGTTCGAGAGATCTCTTCATAGTCAAGAGATCTCTCAAAGTATTCGAGAGGCCAGGAGAGAGCGGGCGAGCGAACAATTAGTAACAGCTTATTTATAGTTCATCTTTTATTCTTTTTTATTTAGTATTTTCCACACACGCACATACTGCTTTTATTTGTTGTTGTTGTTGTTTTTGTTGTCGAACATTGTTTGCCAGTAAGGATCTTTGCTCGCTCTATTGTGTTGTGGAAAAAACTGAGTAAACCATGAGAATGCGACGATAACTGATAGTTGATAGCAGCAAGTATGCGCCAGCTAGAAAATAGCACGCCTCATCAGGCTACTGATTACGATCAACAATGCTACGCCATGGGCGATAGATTCTTGGCTAGACGCCATTTTTCTCAATAATTCGCACAACAAACACTAGCTCGGGCCTGAGCCCAAGCTCGTGTGGCTCGTGGTGATCCCTGGTGAGCTTATTATCACTGAAACTCAGGGTTGAAATTACTAGAGGGCAGAGTAAGACAGAAAAACAGATGATCCATAGAACACATGGTTTACAGTTAGGCACATGAATCGACCGATGAGTCACACGATCGGATTGGTCGTAATCGATCGATTGCATTTCATCATGACTTGAATAGATTGGGCCATACTGTCAGTCAGTCCTTCGACAATATGGCGACACAACAACAAACACATCGACATGTAAATGTGTTTGTTGTTGTTTATCTTGACAGCAACAGAGACAACAACAACAATTGTCACTTGACAAATATAGCGACAATGATTTTTACATCTAATGGGTGGCACCAGTGCTAATTAATTAGAGCTAACAAAGTGTAGCAAGTAGCGGCTTGCACAACTTGACAGACAGACAGGCAAACATTATTGATAGTATTATCATCAGTATCCGTTGCTTATGCTGACTCATTGTGAGTGAGTGAGTGCGTGTGTCTGCAACACCGTTGATTGTTGTTGTCGCCGTCGTTAGTGTCGTTGTCGCTAGCTGTTGCTGTTGTCATTGTTGCTGTTGTTGTTCAATTCAAACTCCATTGAGATATACATAGAATCTAGACCAAATAATCTTGATAAGCCGTGATATGCAAAGCCTTGAGGCCGCGCGCAGGCACACATACACCGTAATAAAGCAATGTACACCGCATTATATCTCTCATGATAACGCCTATAGTAGTTGTATTCAAGAGATCTAGTGTAGTTAAGGCACAGCCGGTGACAGACAAGTGTCTTGACACACGAGCAGCTAGCTAAGCTCAACTCAGTTCGGCTCAGCCAGGCTTGGCAAGCCTAACTTTATGGAGGGCCCAAAATCTTGCTATTGTCAAGCAGGTTTCGATGTCAGAATGTTATCGAAATTATCAAATTTTTTCCCATTCTTTTGCCCTCACCAACAACGCTGACAATGTTTATGCTTACGTTGATGAAATATGAGCGTGTTCATGGCACCAAAGGTTGTGTTTTGGTGGCTTTTCGCGTGAGTTGAAGCCATCCTCACGCGACTATATAAACCTGAGGCCTCTGTTAGTGTGATCATCAAACAACAAGCGAACAAACTCGAACTAACTCACTCATACAAACACCTTCGAACACTCAAACTAATAATAATAACTAGTAATAGTATAAGAGAATTAAATACAATTTTGAACTCTTCGTATTGTATTCAAACATTGTATAAACAATAGCAATTTGAAGAAACAACAGGTTGAAGCAAAGTTGCAAATTATTGTTGTAAAATTTCGTTAATAGAACCAAACAAACGAACAAAAGACCAATAACAATGGCTTCAGTGATGAACTACCAAGAGGAGGCGTTCGGTCAAAACAGCAACAGCGAACAACAAGATGACTTGGACCGACGTTCGCCCGATTTCAGCAAGGAAAGCGAATGTGTCGTAATGTTGGATCCATCTGAGCATTTCCGCCCCGAAAACAAATCCATCGAAGAGTTCAGGTGCTACAGCGAGGATCAGGTGAGTGATTCTAGACAGTTGATTAGCGTTTATATGAACTATTCAAAACTACTCAGGCATAGAGGCTAACATAATTATCATTGTTTACTGTTGTCCAACATTTACTCTCATTTATAGGATGACTATATTCAAAAGCGTGTGCGCCAAACATACCGTCTGATGCACACCAATCAAACGGTCGATTTTGTGACTGATCGTATCGCACGCTGGACTCGATTCGATCACGCCGAGCTTACCATCATGGAGGCGCTGGTTAAGTTGAACGCTTTGGTGGACGAGTCGGATCCCGATAGCGACCTGCCGAACATTGTGCACGCCTTCCAAACGGCCGAACGTATTCGTGCCACACATCCCAAGCACGATTGGTTCCATTTGGTCGGTTTGATTCATGATTTGGGAAAAGTTATGGCGCTGTGGGGCGAAGAGCAATGGGCCGTCGTGGGTGACACATTTCCGGTTGGCTGTGCATACGCTGACTCCATTGTGTACCGCAAAACGTCATTTGAGAGCAATCCCGATTTGCACAATCCACGCTACAACACCAAGTACGGTATCTATCAGCCAGGCTGCGGGCTTGACAACGTCCTAATGTCGTGGGGCCACGACGAATACATGTACCGGGTGCTCAAGAATCACGCCGCATGCAAGATCCCCGAAGTTGGTCTGCGCATCATTCGTCTTCATTCACTGTACCCGTGGCACCGTGGAGGCGATTACAACTACCTATGCAACGATGACGATTTCGAAATCATGCCCTGGATTACCGAATTCAACAAGTTCGATTTGTACACCAAATCGGCGCCTGTGCCTGACATTGAATCCCTCATGCCCTACTACCAAAGTCTCATTGACAAATACATTCCGGGCAAGCTCAAGTGGTGAACAAGTTGTACTTGCATCACAGATTGCTGAATGCTCTTCCCTCACAACTAGATAGCTGGAATTTTCAGTTGTACAAACTTGAAGAGACCTAATCAAAACCTTAACCCAAAATAAGATGAACCTAATAGAAACACATTCATTATTATTATTATTATTATTATAATTTTTACGACTCTGGCCAATGGCTCATGCATCCATCTCACATAAACACACACACACACACACACACATTCACATACACACAAGTCACCTTCAAACACAATTACATACACTAATACACTATTGACACTAATCACACTAATACATATTGAGAGTACCACGCCACAGCACCGGTCATTGAATTGAATCATGCTGATACTTACAAATATTTAAGGTTCGCTCAATCCAGTTGCAGATGAGTTACTGTTGATAATCAGCTCAATCGAGCTACTCATTGAGCGACGCCACTTGCTTACACATTGTAATACATTTTAATAAAACTATAATCATCTTAAACACTTGTCTCTCGCTCTTTGACTACATTTTGATTTAGCATTGACTTTGTCAAGTAACCGCTCCGCAGCGCAAATCTCACGGTTTTTAAGCCCTTGATAAAGCGAAGCAGCACCAAAGTCTCTGATATGACCGATTCAATGGGACTGATGCTTCGTTAAAAATAATCTCATGTATTATTATTATTTGCTGACGATCTATAGTTACGTCATTTATGATCAGCACAATGCTACTGACTGATGAGATAATGTTACAATAGCTCATGCTGTTGTCGTTAGCAATTGCTGGCAACTGTTAGCACTCTCAGCGATCTTATCTTGAGCATCAAACAATCTTCGAAAAACAGAGTAGATGATTCTCAATAACAGCAACAATAATAATCCTCCAACCGGTCTAACGTCGCTCATTCATTTTCATTATCATCACATACTCAACTCTGATTAGTTGTCGACAGTGGAATGTATTACAAGTTTGTGATGACATTTTACGCCGGGTTCTTTTCCTTTACACAACCGCAACCACGACTAGAGCTACCACGATTGGCTAATGGCAAGTTCTCAAGTCAACAGGAATGGTCAAGCAAAATGAGATCGTTGCACCAACCAGGAACTTTACCAAAAATGATAGCAAAAACAAAGTTTAATATTCGGAATTGTGACAGTTTCATTCATCCAAAATGTTCGATCTTCGCACATCATGCCATCTACAATACGTAGACAACATGCGCTCGTTATCGGCAGCTAAGCTTAAGAATACGAATCATCGATAGCTTTTAAACTTACAAAATATCAATGAAAGATGAATACAAAATCATAATATTAGATCGAAATCTCATTGAGATAAAAACTTCATTTCACTCCACTGAAAATGGCGCAATAAAACAAACAAAGTGACGAAACAACTACGCTAATTGTCAATTGATTACAAGAAATAATTAATTGCTACAGCACAGAAAACATTAAACATTAAGCAATCAATCAATAAGAGTAATCTGATTGTCTGAAATTTATCGACAACAGCACAAACAACAACGACATTGATTGCGAATAGATTTAGATGAAGATAAAATCTAATCAATCGGTTGCGACATCTATTGCGACAAAGATAGAGTGCGGTGTACTTGACGAGAGTGAGCCTGGCGACCTAACGGCCTCGCCTGTTCGTTCGTTCAATCTTTTTCTTTCAAGCGTTGCATGGGAACTGAATTGTCAAGGTCTTTGAACGGCGAATCATCATTCCAATCAGAGAGAAATCAATGGACCAAATCTTTAGTAAGGCAAGTTATTTCACAGCAACTTCATTAGAGTCTCATCTCAAATGGGATTCATGTAAGTACAATATGGAAAAATTAACCCCTCATGAATTTGCCCTAGATTTGAAATTCTCAATTCTCGAGCGCTGACTGATTGTTGATAGTTATTTGATTTGATTGGATGCACATGACGCATGGCAACATTACTGGCGCCAGTGAACACTTTACAACAATGGTGACAAACAAACAAATCGGCAGTTGCGACTCCAATGACGACTACACAGACAGCAATCACCGATCGACAACTTATCATTTGTAAATAGTTGTGTTGTTAATTGTGACGTTCTATCAATCACTCAACTAAACTCACTTTATAATTGATTCATAGATGAGTTTCACTTCCGATATTCTGTAAGCTTCTTCTATAT
The DNA here is from genome assembly GCA_019968535.1 of Fragariocoptes setiger. NCBI lineage: Eukaryota > Metazoa > Arthropoda > Arachnida > Trombidiformes > Phytoptidae > Fragariocoptes > Fragariocoptes setiger. The sequence continues at coordinate 21,582 of JAIFTH010000100.1, read as the reverse complement.
TTGAGAAACATAAACTCTCCCCAGAAAATAAGGTTAGCTATCTTCCATTAGTTTTCTATACATTTTGATAAACTCTTTGTTATTAATTTAGCTTAATAATTACACAGTAATAGATGCCTTTCGTCGTCGCACATCGTCTATAGTTTTTGTTGTATTCGTCCTCGTGTTTGTGAGTCACACACACAAAGACTTGACAAAACGACTGGTTCATAGTCAAAGCCATTAGTCTTTCAAATTATCTTATATTATCCTATTGAGAACAAAGATTATCACTAATCATATCGTTCAGTTTAGATGATCCGTTATTTTTTTATTATTGTTATTTACATTTTTTTTATTGATCGTCACTCATTGTTTGTCTAATTGTTCCATATGCGCTCATCTCAATCTGAAAGATCTAAATTTGACTTGAGCCATATCAGAGTTTAGTTCACTAGCTTGGGTCACATGCACTCGTTTCGCGTCATTTGCTTCGTCACAACTAAAAGCGCGTTGCGATGATAAGGAAATAACACAGTGACGTGCCATATGATGAATAATGTACTACTGGCGCCATTATTTTATCAGCAGTCGAGAGCTATTAATACTAATAAGGTGTCAGCTGCTTACACTAGTTAGATCTCTATGAGCTACGCCAGAGATAAGCACACAGGGCGGTAGCGTCTTGTTTCGACACGACGCGCTTGATGACACAAGACTTGTGAGCGAGTATCGGGTACACGAGGCCCTCGATTAGAATTCGCTTGGACACGTCACGTGACGTCACGATACGTCGTGAAGTTATTATCATACACAAACATGAAAACATTTCTTAAATTTTGACGCCCTTTTTCTTCTTTTCACCCTATGTTTAGGAATCTTCTTCACAAGAAGTGTGAGAAGTGTCTACTTTATAATCCTATCATTTGATTGACAAGCGACGATGCAGGATCGTCGAGGCGATCAATCGCTGCTAAGGTCGGCAACAGTTTTATTGTTGTCGCTGTGCCTAGCGGCGCCATCTATTGTCTCAAGTCTACAACAAACTCTATTATTCGACAATAGTCAAGACACTGCCGTAGGTTCGTACGCCGTGCGACCGTTAGTAGTGGACAATATTGAGGTTGCTAAGCACGATCCCACAATAAACAGCGATAACAAAAACAATAACAATCGTGACAATCGTCGAACAGCAGGAGTCAAGGTTAACAGTGCAGTGAGTGAGACGACGACCACCCCTACCAAGTCTAAACAAACTATGGTTGTTATGCCAACAACAAATGATGGCAGTGGACGTGGCGGCGGTCATTATCATCAATGGCTAGGTCAGGGCCGGCCGAATGAGTTGAGGTCACGCACCGCAAGAACGACGGAACAGTGGCGTGCTAAGGCAACCATTGAGGCGCCAGCACATCGGAGCCGCCAGGACAACAAAGATCCTCGACGACAACAACAACAGCAACTGCATTTGCAATTGCAAACGCAAGGTGAGTAGTAGCAACAACAGTGACAGCAGCACTAAAGCTAAAACTCAAGCCATGCTCGTGAGCTGTAAGTGATTATGGGCTTTCACATTAAACGGAAACTGTGAATGTATCAAAACGAGTTGTTGGACGAGATAGACAACGACAAGACTTCAATGTGCGCTGACTGTTCGGATAGAAACAACAAATTGGTCAATACAACAATAGTGCGTGCTGGCTGGCTGCATGTGCGTGTGCATGTGCTCACAAGCTTAGGAGGCCACGAAGTCGGCATTTCATGAGCTCATGAACAAGTACGTGCTGACAAGTGCACCGTCGACAGTCAAGAAGGATTGTCATTTGGCTCAATACAACTACATACAACGGTCTACAACGAAATATAGCGGTTATAGCGAAACAATGAGCAGCACATATGGGCAGCACACTGCTTGTTAACACAAAACACACTGCTCGATTTGTAAGAGGCATTCATTGCTGCAATCTTGTAGCTGTTGTTACACTCGGTGTAGAGATAAGCAGATAGCATATGGCAGCGAGATAGGAAGAGAGAGAGAGAGAAAGAGAGAGGCCCATATGGTGATGTCGTTGATGGGCGTTGTCGTTTCCGTTGTTTGTCAACATCAGTCGACTAAGATTTATCTAAGATTCCTAGTTAATTTCGAACTTAACTAGGGTAAACTTAATTTCGTGCATTCTTTAAGTTATGATTGAGAATAAACATGATTGATTAAAGGCGCGAGACTATTAATAAGTTATTAAATCTATTTAGAAATTACAGGTACATCACCGATTTCGATTCCAATTCAGATAGCCGAGTCAAAGTTTGCTGACGACAACGACACCGGTGACTCAACTAGCAGCGAGCGCGATGCAAACCTCTCGATGCCAATTAAGACCACGGAAAGCGACGGCGACGATCGACAGAAGCATGATAATGGGCAATCCCAACTCGTGCAGCAGCCCAAAGCGTACGGTAAGTATGGCTTGTCATGGACACTTGCCAGACACTGTGTTCGTGTGACATGTGATAAATTTCCCTCTTTTCCTTTCCTAAATTCTGACGTCTGTCATCATCTGAAATGATGAAAACTCGAGCATAACAATCGATGCTCTAATAAGAAGAGAGTCTAATAGGTTTACACGAGGAACAAAATTAGTGTAAAGAAAAGAGGTCAACGGATAATCTAAGAGTCCAACTACCACACTCTTGTTCTTTTTCAAAAGGTTATTGGAGGCCTGAATAGCGCATACATCGCGAACACGTTCAAAACGAGAAAAAACCAAAATGTAATATCTGTTTAAGAATCTAAATGCCATGTCATCATAATATAATATAGTTTGATGACAGGCGCACTTACAGTGCAAGCACAAGGTCTCTGAATAGAACCATAAACAAGCCGAAGCAAGTAAGTGAAATTGAGTATGTGTGTGAGTCGAACATGTGAGGGTTCATATAAATTAGAGTATGGCTGTCCACCTATCATTGTGTGTGTTTAGAATCACTTGTCATGTCATGCCATATTATGTGTGCTATGAGGTTATGTCATGAGAGTAAACCCAAAGGTTCAAACCTCGATCTGATACAATGCAGCATGTAGCAAGCGTGTGCATGCTATTTGTTCGTGTGTCAATTCCAAGAATACACGGGCCCCGGCTTAATCCGGGCTTTCTCCTCTCTTTCCCTTTTGCAATTGATTTGCTCCGCTGACAGTAGCTACAGACTGTAAGTATGTGCTATGGAAAACTTCAACGTGCCCTCTAACACGCAAAATTAAGCGGGGCACGAGCAGAGCTTCAGCTACAGCTTTGTTCGTCTATCAACCAGTTTGCGTTTGTTGTTTCGTTGAATTCGAGCTGAATTTGTCGATAAACCGATGGACAGATCGCTGGTCTCTGCTGCTGCTGCTGTTGTTGTTGCTGTTATTGTTGCACAATTCTCGTCTCTAGTCAAGCAATTCAATCAACTCGTTTCATAGTTCGTTCGTTCATACATGTAGGCGTTCAAAGTGAACGGCGAACGAACGAACTGGTGCACTCGCAAACATAATAGAAAGAAAGACACGAACGATACAGTTAGTGAGTTACAGAGCTAAAGAGCTAGAGATGAGTGTTCGTTCAAACTCGCAGCTCAAGTGGTTCAGTTCACGCAATACGGCCGGCACAAATGCAACGGGGGCCTCTCGTTCGTTGCCCGGGTCTCGTATTGATGAACGCGGGTCCGACCAACGAACGAATGAACGAACAAACCTGCGAGCGAACAGTAGCGAACGACGTGCATTATCGGCACCTGCGCTCTGGGAAACGTTTTTGTTTGACTGGTTGACTAAAATAAAACTAAAAGTGCTTTTACTCTAGTAGAAGAGATAGACAGTTTGCATTCCACTATGACCGACATGCCAAACTAATATGATTTGCACTCGCTAGCTGTCTCACTGAAGGGTCGCTACTCGAGAGGGACTCGGCTCACAAAGGGGATCACATACTCCCTACGCCCTTACAGTGCATTCATCTCTGTTTCTGCAGAGTGGATATGCTGACAACGACTTTCTACGTTCGTGCCTCTGATTCGGCTAGGCTCGGCTCGGATACAATGATGCAATCGTCGGACGTTGGACGCTTGAATTTCCGCAAACTCAAGAGCCCAGCCTTTGGTCTGATTGAAAATTTTACCTGCTATTTTTGCCTCCCTGTGTGTAAACTTCTCTTACAACCTTAATTTTGACAAATCTATCGTCATAACATATTATCTAAGCAGACAATAGTACGAACTGAAGTTGAGGATGAAATTAGAAAGTGTTTTGATACAAAGTATGTTTCGTAACCACTAGATGGCGCCACTAGCCAGCAACAGTCCTTCAAGAGCAATCGGAGGCCGATGATCATTTAATGACATTCACTATGATGGTGAGCATCGCGTGCACTTACTCTATATAGAGACCGCTACCACCGTTGGCCAATGCACTTTATATCGTCGTTCATTCGTTCGTTCGCTTGCGAATAGCTGAGCTAACGTGGATCGACAGACGTCGCACAGTCAAGTGGAACAAACGTGGCGCGAGTAGATTTGAATTCCTAATTTCTGTCGACTCGCTTTCACTAAGCTCAATGACAAGATTGCACTCATTTGATCAGTCACATATTTAACATTCAATCATCTCAGTTCGATTCGATGGGGCCACTTGAACCTGCATTTAATTGTTGCCAGTTCATGTTGTACTCGCGTTGCATCACGTCGAACACTCAGAGGTCCAGCCAACGAATCCAGGGCAAACAGCCACAAGATTTGCCATCAATAAGCTGCTTATTGACACGAGCTGGTGGGCGTGGCGCGTAGTGACATGCTCAGTGCATGCGTGGGCGTATGAGAGCGTATCACTATGATGGTAAACTGAACCAAACACTGTATATTTAGCCATTGGTCGCTCGGCTATCGGCCAACGAATTTTGCACGAATCACAAAATGAATCGACACGGACATACGCATTGTTAGTAGTGATTGTCATTGCATCGAGCATCGGTTTAGTTTAGTTCTCTACGAACATTCATCGAGTATTGGATTGTGCAAGTGAGTGTTAACAGTCGAAAGAGTGAAATAATGAATCGAAAACTAAGAGATCCATTGTTGAGCTGAGAGAGAAAGAGAACAATGGCCGGATATGGACGTCAAATTTGATTTGAATACGACTAGTATGCATTATATTCAAATTCGTTGATGTTGTTTTTGTTGCTAGTGCCACTGCTTCTGTTGTTGCTGTTGTCAGTGTGTGACAAAGATCGACATAATCGAGCGTGCGTCAAGTGTGCGTGTGTAAGAATGACTGATACTCTTTCCACTACAAGACAGTTGTTAGCTATAACTGTTAGCTCTAGCTGTTAGTTGTGCTGGAGTTCAAGCTCGCTTTCGGTGATACAACAGCATAGAGCTAACCAAGCGACGAGAAGGTTCCCTTGCTATTGTGGAAAACTAGAAGAGAAGAGAGGAGAAGATAGAATGCACACATTAGAGGCCCAGTGAGAATCAAAAGAGAGATTCAAGCGAGCGAAATTCGAGAGAAGCAACTCATATTATTGTAACTTAAAGAATCTTATCTCGAGGTTGCTGTTGTCGAGCATCCAACATTGACAATAACTGTCAGTGCAACAACAACAACAACCAACCAACATTCACTGTTGTGACACTGCAATCTGCAGTTGATGTTCGTAGAGTGACACAACAAGCAGCGACACTAACAGTGTAGTCGTTGGGAGCCCCAAATCTCGAGAAAGCTGAAACGAACGAGATACCGACCGAGATGGACGAGTGGTAGTGGCAGGGTGGCTGTGACTTTGAGAGGACAAGCAAAGAGGGAAAGGGGGAAAAGGGGAAAGAAAGAGGGCCATCTCGAAACGATGATGAACGATGGAGCGTCATTAGTCCCGACGGACGTACGAGCGGACGTACAGGGAAACAGACGAGTCAGTCGATCGTTAGCTCGTGCGGTTGGTTGGCCAAACCCACTAACTCGCTCCCTCTTTGGATGGAAAGCTAGCTTGATAGCTGGCTAGCCATCGTACACCCTACGGGCTCGCTAGAGGCTTTCTCGTCACACTCGCACGCACTATGTCAATGGCGATGGTAGCGGTGAAAGTGGTGGGCGTGGCAGCTTGCTTGATATGTTGTTGTGGGCGCGGTGGGTATGGTTTGGTGGCATTGCACGATCACAAGGACACATGCACGACAGCAACGACAGCCGCGCGATAGCGGCAACAACAACATGCCAGACAGCCAGCGAGCAAGTAAGAGGGGCAGGAACAGCAGGAGCCTTCGCTAGGGGGTGAGCTTGGTGGAGCCTGGCTGAAGTCGGCCCCAGAGACTGGCTGCCTGCGTGCGTGTGTGTATTGCTCTTGATACCACATATCATATCATTATTGCTCTCTACTATTCTACGCTTCGTTGTTCGTTTGTTCGTTCGTTCGTTCTACTTTCTTTCGTTTTCGTCAACGCTCCGATCGTCAATGTTCCGTCGATGTTTGCTTTGCTTTCCGATCATCGAATCAATTGAGAGTTTCAATCATCTGAAAGCATCGATACCATTCTGCTCTGCTTTTATCCGTCTGAATGATGATCATCGTCCATTCTCATGTCAATGAATCATCGAGACGCATCAATCTGACGATGACCAAAATCTATCTCAGAGATTGCTCGCTCTTTTCAACTATTGCAATCCTACGAATCAACCAGCAATTCGATCTCAGATGATTGTTCCATGATCTCGAGCAGCAGGTAATTATTTTATTCTATTCTGTTCTCTATCACTTTATTATTCCCTCACGATCATCCGACGTGTGAGCGATCTTAGATGTGGCGATCATGAGTCGTTCAAGAGAATTGCTTACATGGAGGTGTGTTACGTGGTTTATTATTTATATTACCGCCGTAGGCTGGGTCCATATTGTCGAACGATATTGTCACTAGTACGGCACCTCGATGAACATCTCACCTCGTAGCGAATTTAATTTTCAATATCGCCGTCCAGTGCTAGTCGCCGATGGCGTCGTTCACTGTCGACGTACCGCCGGTCCTGTTTCAATTTGATCCACACAATTTTGCTAGTCTTTACTCAAGTTATTGCCAGTATGTAGCATTATTTCACGTCGTGTGTAAAATGCCTTGAAATTGAGCGAAAACTCGCCAAGTGCGCAATAAGTGACAGACAGCCAGGGCATGGTTTGCACGCACATTTGCTCTGAAATAACTGAATTTTAATAACTCTCTCTCTCTCTCAATTTTTTGTTTGTTTCTAAGCACTTGAACCATCTTGAATTTCAAATGAGTGAAGAATTACAATATGAAGATTAGTGAATGTTGTGTATTTAGCTAGCTTGAAGTATACTCACTGGTAATCCACTCGCCTCGTGACATCCACTCGCCCCTCATTTCGCACTCATTGTCACAGTTGGTGCTATTGCTGCCATCCGAGGACGGTTAGTCGTCTGAGAGGCCCACCCGCCATCCGATGATGGTCAAACTCAAGCATAAATCATGACAAGATCTCAAGAAAAATGCACAGCTTTTTTCCCCTATCCTCATTCTCATTGCAAGAGGCACCGCATATCTATGCTGGTGAATCTGTATCGTCTTGTTGCGTCAGTAGCATTGAGAGGGGGCGGGGTAGAGAGAGAGAGAAAACCTCATAGCATTCAGTGCTCGACAATCAGCATGTAGAGTAGAAGGACGATTTCGTTATTAACATTTCGTTGTTGTTTACAATCATATTCAGTTATAATCGATGTCGGTGAAAAAACAATGATCAAACGAATGTTTTAAACCTATAACAAAGTGTGCTAAATAACAAAAACAGCAATCTAATACAAAAATAAGAGGAAAAATTCGATGAACCATGAGTATCAATGCAGGGCAAGCTAGAGCATCATAGTGAGATCGATACAATGGTAGAACCACATCTTGCACCGATATTGAGCGCCAAACCATGCACATTTTCCTTATGATAGTGGCAAAAGTGCAATAGCATTTATAACACACTAACCGGAGTGGCAAACTGTGAACTGAAGCAAAAAAGTGTGTTCTAACGAGAACCATGCACCTTCAAGCGTCCAATTGATTTTGGTACACTCAGAACGTAGCTTGACACACACTTACACTTACACACATACACAGCTTGTAAATTGTTAACGTTAACTAAGCTATTCTAGAATAGATGTTAATTCATTTTTGGCTCACACAAATTTCAGTAAAAGTTTTAGAAGATTAGCAAGATTCGGCTAAGTTGTTTGGCTTGACACAAGGCACTTGAGTCGGGCCCCAACATCAAGGCAGATATTTTGCTTGAGATTGACGTGAATTTATGCTTCAAGCTCGATGACAAATTTGTCGACAATAGATTCCACTAACAAATTGCTGTCGATCGATGGCCAATCTGACAAGCTGAGCCAAGTGAGCGAGCTAGCCAATCACTGGTTGGCTCTCTTATGCTGTTGGGGCCCAAATGACACAAAGCCCAACTATGGGTGAGCTATCTCGCTAACAGGCACTCATTGCTGGTGAATGCCGCCGATGCGCTCAATGTATGAAGGCATTATCAGTTGTGTAAGTTTCTGGGGTTCTATATGCGAATGGATAGCTGCCAGAGAGCTCTAACAAGAAATGGGAGGTCCAAACGATGACGACAACAACAGCAGCAATTGCACAGATTAGTCAGTGCGTTGATAGAGAGTCGTCGATCGAGCTCATAAAAGTTTGGCAAAACGCTTGGCAGTCAATTGATTTCATGGTTCTAGCCACAACAACAGTGGCAGCAACAACAACAAGAGAAGAGCTCCTTTCTCTTGAGTCCTCTATCGAGATTGCTACTGGTAGTCTTATCAATCGATACCAACCAATCGATCACAAGAGAGTCAATACCAACTGACCATTTATTCCTATTGTCGGCCAGTGTTGTGTTGTGCTGTCGTATTTGGCAAGAATGGACCTGATGAATGAAACTAACCTAACTGAATTGTCCGACTCTTGGCTTTCTCTTTTGGATTTTTAATTTCTTAGAAATTTTGCACCACCGTCTACCGATTTTTCGATGACAAGTTGACGCACCAGCGAGCGAACGAGCAGACTCACAATTAGCTCATTGTGTCTCATTGGCATGCGCATAATTGTCCATTGGGATTAAATCGTTGACAACTTATTCGTTTGTTCGTTCATTCGCTCGTTCTCTACATGAGCTCATCAATGCAATCGATCGGTTGAAAATTGCAACGAGCGAAATGAGTTTGACAAGTATTAGATAATTGAATCTGATTGATTGAGCAATCAAATTGATTGAAGCGACAGTAGATCGGTCGACTGTTTGTCTGACAATTGGCTTTGGAATGTAATGATGCTATTGTTCTCGATAGCATCATCATGACAATAACTATCGATAAACATTCAAATTCCGGCCTCTCGATTTGTCTCACAGACTTGCAAAATTCCCACACAGACACACTCAGGAGCCAATAGTAGAATGTTGTCCAATGTTAAACGTTCATCAGCTTCAATCCGTCGATACATGTCGTCATTATGGTCGTGACAACACATCGAATAGAATCACATTGACATTATAATCAGGCGTTGCTGTTGAGTTTGTGTGCATTTAATTTACACTAGTAAGGTTTGCATGATCTGTTTGTTTGTTTTCATTAAGTTATGTTATGTTCTCTTCCCCTCGACTGTCTAGAGGATTCGAGCTCGATTGCAGCCAAGTTCAAGCTCAAGCTCAACCCCCAATTCAATGAGTTAGTAATCTCTGTTGCTGAAAAGAAGAAGAAGAAGAGTTTAGATGTTTTCATTTCATTGTGTCGCGTTTTAGTAGTTTAGACATTCAGTTGTCCAACTGCTGCCGCTGGTGAGACTGATCTTATTGCTGATCCTATGTGTGCAAAGCTGTGTTTAAAGTTTCATTGCTCGGATGTTTCAATGCTGATGCAGTTCTGTACTGCTTTGATGCTCCAATCAGTGAATGCGACAATCACAAGCCACTCAGTGAACACACTTCATCAGCAGAGAGAAGCGGAGCATAACATTGAGCTTACAATATAGCAAAGTGAAAGAAAAACTGGCTGGTTGGCTGACGAGCCAGCGAGCCAGCGAGCCAGCCAGTCAGTCAGCCAAACGAACCAAGCAAGCAAATAAATGAGCAAGCCATGTCCGCGATGCGATGATGCAATGTAATGTTACGACAACGATAACAGCGAACAGAGAGCAACAACAACACACATCAGTACCAGTGAGGAGAACGTAAATAACAACACCGATTGCTGGTGGCTGTGTCAGTCAAAGGCCATGAAAGGCCGACGCTTGCTGACGACGATGAAAGGCGAGCACGAAGCCTGGAGCTCAAGCATAAACGCAAACTCAAACTCATTGGTCGGCTCGCCAAGCTAGGCCTAGGCCGAACGTATGCTCAGCGAGGCTCGGCTGTGCTCAACTACTACTGCTTTATGGCCCAACTACTGTGTGTGTAGAGCTGATGTTATTGCTATCGTACTCTGAGTACTCTGCTATTGCTTGCTATTGCTGTAGACTACGACCGACGCTGCTGTGGGCCTCGTTTTGTGAGTCTGTTCGTCGTCGTTGTTATTATTGTCGTGGTCGCATATTGTTGCTGTACGAACGCCGTGGGCAGCCAGCCACACACTGACTTCGTTTCGCTACCAGCCAACTTCAAATGCCATTGTCCGTCCGTTCGTTCGTCAGCATCAACAGCAATTTAACTGCAATTTAACAATGCGAATGTACCATCGCTAGTGCCAGCGCCAGCGCCAGCGCCAATTTGGCTGCCGAAATTCAACTCATGTGTTATTGCCGCCGTCGCCGCTCTAACGAACGAATGCGCTTGTTTGTGTGTTTAGAGTAACTTGGAACTCGAACCTCAATGTTCATAGCGCAAAGCTCAAAACAAAGTCGTCGGTTCGACAAGAAAGCTTGAGCTTGAGTTTCAATTTGAGTTTGAACGCCTCACTCACTCTTTCGCTTGCTAGCTGTATACTAGTTCGTTTGTTTGCTTGTCTCTCTATCTATTTATTCGTGTGTCTGTGTATCTATCGGATTGTAGGCTGTGTTCAAAGGATGCCTCATGACTTTGTTGTTGCTGTTGTGTGTGTGCAATCATTGAACAAACAACATGCTTAGCCCAGCAAGAAAACTGCATCGACTGAATTGCGAGCTGCACTGCTCTGATGGAGTCGAGTGTGTTATGTCAGAGTTAGAATCCGTTGCTTGCACTTGATTATCATTACGTTGCTTCCAATGATCGCAGTGTCAAGTGTGGCAAGCAAGCTCAAACAACATTGAGAGTCAAGACTTAACATCGCCTCGCCTTGTAGCATTGCAGTCAATGAGCTGTTTAACATTTGAATGTGTGTATTTAACATTTACACATCCAGCATTTGCAAGATTCAAATTCTTGCTCATGGGATACCGCGCTTATGTGTGCGTGTGTGTGTGTCTTCGTGTCTTGTGACGTCGCTTTCGCTGGTTGCCGTTGTCGTTGTCGTCGTCGTCGTCTTAACCCTTTAGCTTTACCCTGAGCAAAAGCATCAGCATCAACATTAGCACAACATTGACTTTGACTTTGATTGTGATCATATCTGCCCATTTTGTTGTTCACCAGCAGCAGCAGCTAGCTCTCAGCTAGCATTTCCAGTGATGGTGTAACTTTGCTCCTGAGCTGCCAACTGAGCTTAAAACATGGCTTCACTGTAAGCTGGCTTGAATGTTTGTCGACTGTTGATCGTGAGTCATAGTCCTGAACTGAAGAGGCAACTCAGGAGAGTAGTCTGCAAATAGCAACTGTCGTGTGTGTACTCTTCCAACATGTAGTCAGTTCTACATGTTCTCTCAACGCTAAGAGATGCCGAATCTAGGGCCGTCGGCAGCGAATGTAATAATAAAAAGAAGAAGAAGATGATGGTGATGGCGAAACCGAGAACATGAGCTGGGCGCATGTTTTTCATTGGCTACATTTTCCAGCCTCCAGACCGCCAACCATCCAACCATAAAAACATTGTGTTGTGTGTAGATTCTCATTGAACATTTCGCATTGATTGGTGTCCCGTGCTCGCTAGTTGGTGTTTTCAACTAATTACATGTGTGAGCTCGCCAATTATTGCATGTCAGTCAGTGCATGTTCTTTGCTCACAAGTTCTATGTGGCTTGTCCTGTGTGTCCCTCACTTAACACTTTCAACGACAGCAACAGCGACAAACAAACGAGCATAATGATGATAATAATTAATAACGCAAGCTGACTCGATCGTGATTGGTTTACTGTTTTGTGTAGTTGTCGTGAGCTACACATTCAATTGGCACATTCGTATGACACACAAAGCAGAGCGAAATGAAACGTAGAGAAATGGAATGGAATGAAATGAAATAAAATGAAGTTTGGAATGATCGGCACTGTTCTAACAAGAGACTTTTTCATCATCGTTGTGCAATAATTTTTCTCAGTAATCCCGCCATCAGCCGTCAGCCATCAGTAACCATCGCATGTAGCTCATATAACCCAACAATCGTATGCAAATTTTGCATGCTCGACTCGTCGCGACGCATGCTGACCTCGAATCTGATTCGGACTTAAATTCACAATCGAAATCAAAATCGTGATGAGGGACTTGATCTTTGAAGAATCTTGCCAACAGTGACTTCTTTTCGAACTTAATCTTCATTCTTCGAGCTTCGACACATGTTAGAGCGCTCAATCTGTCGAATTCAGTTCAAATTTGGAGTTTCCGATGAAAGCAGCAGCAGCTGTTTTTTGTTGGTGGCCATTCTTAAGGGCTTTTGTCTTGGGCTTTGTTTTTTCATTTCATCTCTGATCTTTGATTTGGTAAGTCTTTCTTGGAGCTACGGAGCTCTCAACTTCTCTTCAACTCTCCTCAACCTATTGCAACTCTTAACCCTGCGAATCTTATCAATTCATCGACAAAGTAAAGCAAGCAATGCTCTCTAATCTATCGAATCAAACCTAACGATAGTTTGCGTCATCTTCGATGCTTTCTAAGGCCAGACAGACAGACACACATACGAGTAAGTAAGCAAGCAAAAGAGTGAATGAGCATATAGCACACAAGTTAAACTTGAACATGAACGTAAACGTAAACATAGATTTCAGCTTACAGACTGCTACTGCTGCCACAAATGAATGAAAGATACGTGAATGAACGTGGGAATTCTATACTACAACCTGCAATGGTAATAGAAATAGCAGTTAAATGGAAAAGAAAGAAATTGCAATAGAAAGAACAGAGATTCAAATTTGATTGTGTGCGTGTGCGTGTGTGTGTGAAGCTGCCTCTTCCGACGTCCACAGTTGAGCAAGTGTTGTTGTTCTTAGGATTTGCAAGTTGAGTTCACTGAAAGAGTTGGAGCTGCCCAAACTAGTGTCAGGCGAACGTTGAGTCACTCGAAGAAAGAATTCTCTCGATGATTATTTTTTCGAGACAAACCAAGTACAGCGAAATAGTCATCCAACTGAAGAAGGAAGAAATGAACGCAACGAGCCGGCAATTCAACGAAGGTTTTATCAGCGAAAGAAAGAAAGAGCTAGAAAGCAGTTGTTTGCCAGAGGGACAAGAAAGATTGCTCGGCCGAGCGATTAACGAGCTTTATTCATTCTTCTGAAGTTTGTGATGCTTGTGTATGCGTGAACAAAGCTTGCCAAGTCAAGTTGAAGAAAGAAAGAAAGCAGCTTGAGAGTAAGAAAGCAAAGGCTTAAGAGTTGAGTTGAGTTGACTCAAACTAAAATGAAGCAAGCTAGCAAACGAGAGAGATTTATTTCTGTAAACGAAACTCCTCTGGCGCTTGGAGCTCGGAACTTCAAGTTCTATGAAGACTGTGGGCCGGCCAGCCGACCGACAGGCGGACGGACCGACTGATCAGTACGACTGATCACACACACACTTACGGCGCAAGCAAGCAGTTCTGCTTGTGTAGTCCTTATTTGTGTGTGCACTCGAGAGCAAAGATGACAGGTGTGCTTGCGATGTTCGTTTGATGCAGAATGTGAGTTGCCAAATTTCAAGTTGAGCAGAATCTCGGAGTTGAGTTGAAGTTCAGAACTTGAATTTGTTTGACTTGAAGCAACAGCAACAACAGTCACAGTAACCATAACAATGCAACAACAGCATCAGCATTAGATGAGAAAAGAGTTGCTCCAGCAGCGCTAAAAGTGAATGAATCGAAGTAAACTTGAAGCAAAGTTAAAGGAGGAGAAGACGAAGATGGAGTTTGAAAGGAGAAAAACTAAAATAAAAGGCTTCAGGTTGTTGGCTCTGGGCCGATTGTCGTCGTCGTTATTGCCTGGCCACTGTCCTGCTGCACTGTTGCTGCTGCAGCTGTTTACATGTCCTGCCAAGCTCAATCTCCACCGAGCTCTGTGAGCAAAAACTCGTTTGCTATCGTCTAAACTATTGCTGCCATTCGTTGTTGGTCGTTAGAGCTATTCGCTGATGTTAGATGTTGGTGTGACCATCATTAGTAGTAGTGGCAGCTTGAATGGCTTGTATATTGCAATGCTAGAGTGCAGTGCCTGACGTTGGACTTGGATAGAAATTGAAGTTGAAGGTAGACATTCATTGCAGCAGCGGCGGCAGAGTCAGCCACATTCATTCAAGTTCGCCCATTCAATTCTCAGTCTAACAATCACCACTAAGCAACCAACGAAAATATCTCTCGGCCAGCCGGCAAATCAACAACGCTAGCTAAGGCAAGCTAGGGCAAACTTAGGCAAGGCAAGGGAAGGCAAAAAGTGATCCTGCAATCTTTGCTCGTTTGCTCAAGCTGCTGTTGCTTTTATCTTCTCTGCCTTCTTTATGTTCTGTAATGCAGGCAGAACCATGGCCGGTCCATTCAACGTTGCCAGCGTTCCATTGCGTAGTTTAGTTGAGTGTAAGGTGTAGCCTGAGTGCAATGCAATTCAAGTGTATGACAAAGAGCTTGATATTTGTGCTATTTCAATGCCAAACATAGCCAAAGCTGACCAAAGCAAAAACATCTCGTGCCCGCTTACTCTATCAATGACTCGTCGGTCGCTGTTTCGTAGCTTCACAGTAATTTCTTTTGCGTTCGTCGTGTCGGCGTCGTTCAAGCTTGATGCGAGCTTGAAAGCTTTTCTTCTTCTCCTTCTCCGTCTTCTTCTATTTCTATTCAGAAAGCTCGCCAAGCAATAGCAAGAAATAGCAAGCAGCTCTGGCAGCTTAGACACTTGTATCAAGCGAGCACACTTGTATCTGGACACACGCACGCACACTGACAGACTAATCTTTAGCCTAGAGCTGCGCTGTCATGCGCTGTATTCAGATTGTACTGCCGGTCACCATTCACTTCTTAGCGCTTCTTGTCATGGTAGTTATGACTAATCAGCCGACTGCTATTTTTGCGGCTAACATTGAGCTCTCTCAATGTTGGCAAACTCTGGCGCGAATATGCCTCAGGTCTTTCATTCGGCCGATTTAATTTCTCTTGGCGCTAACATCTTGAAGTTGCTAATCAGATCTCCGGCGTATTCATTTGGTTAGCTCTGGCTGCAAGCTCATATCTAAGATGTTAGATATGAGAAGTTAGCCTGCCAGTTTTATCCATCTGCAGTTTGATCCATTATTTAAACGAATTTTGCGATAACAATGAACGTTATCAATGAGGGAGAGCGACAATGCTCGAACGATGTTGCAACGAACGCCGTCGCATTAACAACCATCGTGTTCTAACTTTGCTTAGCTCGCAGCCTCATGTCGCACGTCGTTAGTCGTTAGTTGGCCACCACATGACTAGACACAATCATACAACTAACGATACATCGACACTGCAGTAGTAAATGCAGATCACTACGATAGATGGAACAGCAGGTATGGTGCGGTGCGCTCACAGGGTGCAGGTGTGGGGCAGGTGAGGGTGAAAAAGATGAACACACTGTGTGTCAGAGGGACAGATGTAACATTGAAAAAAAGCATCTATTTCGTAATGGCTTTCGTTCAATCGAGCTTTGTATGTTCTTCCTCACTTCACTCTTCGTGTGTGTTGTAATCATCCATCAGTTCTCTTATTCGAGCTTTTATCGTTAAGCAATTGAGCCAGATGCAAGCGAGCCAGACTTTTTGCTTTCAACTCTCGACGGGCAACTTTTATCTCGAGTCAGCTCTAGCTCAATTTTTTTGTTCGTTGTCGTTAATTGAAATTACATCAACTGGAAACTGAACTTGAAACTTAGGATGCTTTGCGAGCTAAACTAATGTTTTTATTCTACCTTCTAATTACTGACGATTCGTTCAGACATTCGTTGCACGGATCCGGAAGTTGTGACTGTGCTGGCAGCCAGCAATCAACACAGCTACGATGGCAAACAAACGGTAATGCCAAGAGAACACGTGTTATTGTCAGCTGTGCTCGAGCTGCCAATGAGCTTTGTCACAATGCCACAATTCAACGATTTAACTAGCATCAGCGATCATCAACGAGAACACAACTCATCAGCCGATGAGTTGACTCAGCACAGACATAAAGACGGCACATACAACAACGACGACGAACGCAAGCATAACGACAAGCGAAATAGAATCCGGAACAACGAGCAGGAGGAGGAGGAAATGTCACACGCTAATAGCGATAACAGCGACAATAACAACGATTATAACAATAGTAATAACAGCAACAACAACGAGAGTAATGGCAATGGTAATGAGACTCGCAATAGTAGCGTTACGTTTCGGCAAACAAAGCAACGACAAACACGCAATCAATTCGATGATCATCACTCTGTTGTGAACAAGGAAACTCGTCGTGCGTTCGTCGATCTCTCTGTCGATGCGAATGCCAATGCCAATGTGCATGTGGATGAGGTGTGCACGATCAGGGCGTTACAGGGCCGTGCCACGCCCACCTATCTGGTGACTGTCGCCGATTTGGACGCGTGTGGCGTGCAACGTACGTTGCACACGGACGGCACAAGTGTAAGTAGCCATTGCAGCTTGCACCTGTTCTTGTTTGTTTATTCGATTTGAATCCTAATTGCTAAATATTGTTCTCACTCTTTCGGTGCTCTGTTGATCACCGAACGCGCGCTGAATTCGACGTTCGATCGATTATTGCTTCGTCGTTGTCTTCTTCTTCTTCTCTTCTTCATGCGAGAGCAGACACTCACGGTAATGATTCGCTTTCCGCTCGTGCACGGCCTACGAACAACTGAGGACGCGTACGCCAGCATTTTGTGTCGCACGCGCACGCCAAGCACAACCTTGGCCATAACTACAAATGTACCGATGCACCTATCGTCGCCGTTGTCGTGGTTCAATTCCAATCCAACAACTCGACAACGGCAACAACAACAACAGAAACAGCAACAGCAACAGCAACAGCAAAAGCAACAACTAGATCATGATCTGCTGTTGTCCAACAGAAGCGACAACAGCAACAAAAACAGGTAAGCTTTTATATTCTTCAATATCTGATGAATTCAAGAGTTTCAACAACATTCAGCATTCAGCAGGAACAATGCTGTAGAATGATAAATAATAATAAGAACAATCGAATGAATGAATTGTTGGACGTGCAAAAGCAAGCCAATGTAGGTTTGCTCTTGTTTTATTTTGATTTTGGATTTACTTTCGAGTCTGAGGTGAACAGAATTGAGCAGAATTGCAGTGAGCTGTGCTGAGAACAACTCCTATGTCAATTTAGCTCGGCTCAGTTCACAGAAAAAGCACATAGAAAGCTCATAGAAAGTGTGACGGCCAATGCTCGACTCGCTAACTGTACGTGTTCTCGAAAGCCCATGCGAAAGCTCATGCGAACACAGACTCACGAAAGCAACAAAGCATAAACATTTTTTTCCTGTTAACGCGAGCAGGTCATTCAACTCATACTTACAAGCAAGCAAGAGAGCACCAGTCAGTAGTGTTTGGCAGTCAATGTCGAACGAACGCGAGCACTCACACAACTGTGCGTGTGTCGACGACGTAAACTGTATAAAGTAACGGCACTGCCTGACGTAACAAGCAAGCAATTGCCTGCAATGAAAATAGCGCAGAAATAGCAGCGAAAGTGAATGCCACAACTGACCTCGGGGCAAGCAAATTACAAGCGAACCATCGAACGAAGGCAAACAATTGAATTGTGTACATTAAGCTGTAGTTCTCCGCTTGCTACGAACGTTTCAAAATTTCATAGATTGCCAAATAATTTGCAGCAAACGTCGTCGTGGCTGCAAAAGAATGCACAAACTCAATGGTCGACGACTGTTGCGCCCACGCGTAAGCTTTGTAGGAGGCGTCATTACACTTCTATTGTTGCCGCTGTTGACGTCGCAGCTGACCAAGCGACGAACTAACACTGACATCGTACACGAAACAGTACAACAGTCTGACAATCTGAAACATATGGCATATTGGCAGATGAATGCACGAAAGGACACATGGGCAAACGGGAAGGCTAATGGACAAGCATACATAGACAAACAGACGGACAGACTACTTTCGTTCGCTCTCGACGAACTGTCGTTTCGATCGTTGCGATCGTCGTTGTCGTTCGAAAGCAGCTACGTCGAAGCGGAACGAACACTAAATGCGACGCAACGGAATGAGACGGAAATCAAACTAAGCCAGGCCGATGTACGTGAGCGAAACGTAACATAAGCCGGCTGTTTTGGCTATAGCTTTCGCTTTATACTCAGCAGCAGCCTCAAGTTTAACCTCATGTTGAGCTTTAGCTTTTGATTTCGACGAAGCTAATGTCGAAAGCAAATTGTGTGTCACCGCTAGGTAGCTGCTAACATCAGCTGACGTTCTAACATTCGTTAGAGAAAGAGAGAGAGAGAGAGTGCTTGTTTTGTTAGTTTGTCTGTATAGTTGCTGCTGTCGTTGTTGACGTCACTTGATTCACATGTCACAGCTTAGTCGATGTGAGCCGAGCTGAGCCAAACTTGGCTTCATTTCATTCTATTCGAATGAAATGTCGTATCGACTTGACTAAAGAGCTTGGTTCAGTTCGACTCAGCTTAGATTCAGCGTACTCGAGCATTGATTGGCTCTGATATTTGTTAGTCGTTAGCCGCTAGAATTCAACTAACGAGCCGACCAACGTACGATGCATGTCGATGCTCGATGGCGGTCTGTCTGTGGAAGCCAAAAACTATCGGCCGGCACACTTGCTGTTGTCTAACAACGACGTTCAGCTATCGGCTTTGCCAGCGTACATTGCTGGTTACGTGGCACGTCGCTCGCTCATTTGTCGCTCTCTTAGTTACCGACGCTTGAGCATTGGCTACGAATATTAGTTTACGTTCGTTCGTGGCAACAGCAACGTTTTCTGTCTGTCATTGCGATAACGACCAGAACGTGATCGGCCAAACCAAGCGTCTGTTTTTGTCTTTGTTGCTATGCGAACACACAACTCTAAGTGGGACACCCTGTGTAATGTGAAAATAGTACGAAAAGGTACATGTACAGTTTTGCCAGGCAGGCGTACAGGCAGACAGACAAACGGCATCAGCACGTGCACGTGCACCGATGTCAACTGGCTGCTTGTTGTTGTTGCCAACCAATCGACAAGCAGCAAGAAGGGAGCTACAGCGAGCTGCACTAATCAACGTCGTCAATAGACGAAGCCTGATTTGTCTGCCTTCAAACGAAGCAAGAAACTAAACACGGGCAGCGTTTCGTGCACCTGCCACTTGCATGAGTTGATTTTCGAGTAGTTTTTTTTTCATTTCACTTATATATTATTATTATTATTAGTTACTTTCTCGACAGTTAGGATGCAGTGATACGCAAACAGCTCACATTCAGTTATAAGAAAACATTCGTTGCCAGCTAACTGTAAGTTGGCTACGTAAAACGCACGCACTCACGCACGCACCACTGCACGAGCTCCACGACAACAACAATAACAACAGCCATAGCAAGCACAGAAAGTGAACCGATATTAACAACTTGTCATGGACCAAAATAAACACACGGACAACAAACTTTTCGGTTGCCTGTTTGTTTGTCTGTTCACCTCGATTGCAGCTTGTCGAGCATTGTCGACAACCTCTTGCATGTCGCTGTCGTCGTCGTCTGAGAATTCACTTCATCTTATTATTGGCGCCTTGGTTCAGTTTGCTCACTACTACGCTTTCTAATATGCGTTGTTGCGAGCTTGTGGGTCGTTTCAACTTTCGTTCTCACCTGACGCCGAGTCTGAAGCGAACAAACAAGCAAACAAAACAATACTACTATTTGCAGGCTTCTCATAGGGCTCGTCTTTCCCTTATGGCTCACATTGATTCTGTTGCTGTTCAGCCTCAACTTCATTTGCTCTCGCTCTAGCTCTCGCTTTAGGCTCAATTTATCTCTAGCTCTAGCTCCAGCTCCAGCTCCAGCTCCAGCTCGAGAGTCAGTTAGAATACAACAATCTCTGCTCACAACAACCTGACTCAACTCAATTTGGCACGACAATACACTGATAAACTATTGATTGGTGTGCTCTAACACGAAAGCATACGCAATAGCAATAGCAACGGCAACAAAAAGTCAACACGCTCTCACTCGACAACTTAATGACATACGAACATGGTGAGTGTGTTTGTTCTCTAACTCTCAAGCTGGCTCGCTTGCCTGTTCTCTCACTCGTTCATTCGTAAGCTCAGTTGTTCGTGGAAGGAAAAACAACAACAAGCGAGCAAGATGAACGACTTTGAGCCAGTCGTTGACGCTCGCTCGGATATATCAAGCTTTGCCCGTAGCTGCCGTGTGTGTTGTTGTCGACGTACGACTCTGGCACGCGTGTACGAGTCACGATATACAAGCGAACCAACATACGATAGACAGCCTTCGCTGTGAGCTTGAGCCACATTACTAACGACATGTTAGCTGGTAGACAGGTGAGCGCGTGCTGTCGTGTATATTTGTCGTTGTTCGTTGCTGTCGTTGGCGGCTCTACGGAAAGAACAAACAACCACTCGCAAGTCTTGTAGAGCAGAATAGGATAGAGTTCTCGTGTTGTGTAACACGCCCTGCATGCTATTGGCACATGTTACGTCGTGTTTATATCACCCTCCCCCCCCCCTCTCTCTCTCTCTCTCTCTCTGACATACAATTCCTATTATGGTCTCCGATTACCAAAATGGCCCAGCCAGCCAATTGGTTCGTCCAAAACACGCACAAAATGCTCGAACATATTGAGATCACTCTTTACTTTGCCCTCTATATTTTATACTCTATGGTCCTTGCTCTACACCATGCACTACTCGCCTTGGCAACGATCATTTAGAGTACAGAGCTCACACACACACCACACTAACTACAACGCGTGTATCTATTTGTAGTTCAGTGTAATAGGCTTGACGACTAACAATAGCGTAGTAGAGTTGACAACAAACGAACCAACCGGACAACACAAAGCCAGCGGTGACATTCATTCGTATTCGCTGCGTGTCATTCGCTTGATTGCGTGAACCTTCAACGTTCAATTCTTTGGTTCACATTGTATATCGAGCTCCACTAACAGCTACTGCTAGTTGTAAGCTGGTACTTGCTATTGAGCCCGTTGGTGGCAAGACAGCACACACACACACACACACACACACACACACACACACACACACACACACACA